>CABHPR010146991.1:0-40997 GCA_902168415.1 Peromyscus melanophrys
AGAAACCAAACTAAGACACCCACTGAATCAACTAAGCAGGGCTTATATGGGCTCTCAGAGACTGAAACAGCAACCATGGTGCCTGCAAGGGTCTGCTCTAGGTCCTCTACATATATGTTATAGCTGTTAGCTTGGTGCTTTGTAGTACTCCTAACAGTGAGAGTGGTTGTGTCTCTACTCTCTTGCCCGCTCTTGAGACTCTATTTCTCTTTCTTGGGTTGCTTTGTCCATCCTCAATATAAAGGCTTTTGCCTTGTCTTGTATTTTTTTTGTCCTGTTTGGTTGTTGTCTCTTGTAGGTCTGCTTTTTTTCTGAAGGGAAATGGAGGAGGAGTGGATCTCAGGGAGAGGGTAGATGGTGGGAGTAAGGAGCTAGGAGGAGTAGAGGAATGGAAAACTGTGGTCGGGATGTATCGTATGACAGAAGAATATTTTCAAAAACAAAGATGAGAGTGGGGGTAAACATGTACCATGTATTCTAAATATCTTTGAAACATATAGTCTATGATCTTTTCCCTTTCTCAAAATGCTGAAATAGTTTCCTATACACTTAGAATAAGTTTCAATGCCAAATCATATATAAAACCCTACAATATCTTTCTAATTCAACTCTTTTATTTTAAGGAATTTTTTTTATTGAAAATAGTGTTTTAAAGTACGATACATTCTGGTTATGAGTTCCCATCCCCAAACTCTCCTCAAATCCTGCCATGTCCCCACCCACCCAAATCTACACCCTTTCTTTCTCTCTCTTATTAGGATGCAAACAGGCATATAATAATAATAAAGAGGAAAAGGAGGAAAGAGAAGGAGGAGGAGAAGGAGAAATAAAAGCAAATAAGCCAGAATAGGACCAGACAAATAAACAGAAGATTAAAAAGCCAGAGAAAAAGCTCAAGAAACATATACCGATGCAGACACACACATTCTCACACACAGAAATCCCATAAAAACAAATAACCACAAACCGTAATATGTATGAAAAGGACTTGTCAAGTCAAAGAAGTCCTAACAAAGGGACTCAACTCCACCCCTTTCCTTCTTATCATTTCAAGCTGATCCTGAGATTCAACACACACGTATCCAGTCAAGGTGATGAGCTTGGTATTTTCCTGTCTGAAAACTATTCCCTTTATATTTTCATGTCATCTTGCCTCCTTCCTTTCATATTTCTGCTTAAGTGACACTCGTCAGGGGTTTCCTAATCTCCCATGGAAATGGTATTTAATATACTTTCCCATGTTAAGGGAAGACATGCGCATCAATGGAAATTATGTTTGTGTTTTTTTTTAATATTTATCTGTTTACCCTAATAGTATAAGAGTCTGAAGTATGTAGATGCCCAATAAACATAAGCTTAATGAGGAGTGAAAATGAACTCTTTACAATTGTCGGTGTTGGGTTGTACCTTTAACATTATCAAGAGCAATTGAGGCAAATTGATGTCAGACCACGTATTTCAGAGAAAATTGTTTATGCATTCAAAATTCTACTTAGAGTACATAATAACAAATCTAGAGAGGAAAGAAATCAAATGAAGATTCATAGGTTCTTAGGTTATTGGAGAAACTATATCTACCTATTAGCAACAGAATCTAAAAAGAAATAATTATGTTCCCTCTTCTGCCTCATCTGCCATTCTTTTATTTTCTGTTTCACCTCTGGTGAATTAGTGCTATTATTCTATATTTATACCGTGATGCAGAATATTTATTGAGAGAGAACATATTTGGTTATCTTAATATTTGGATAATACCTCCCAATATTTAAGTTGAAGTTCTGCCCACAAGTAACACCTACATTAAATGTAGCCATAAAAATGTAGCCATGATTCAGTAAGATTAGTGTCCTCATAAGAAATGACACACACAAAAAAATCCTGCTCTTTAAAAATATGTGTGTGTGTGTGTGTGTGTGTGTGTGTGTGTGTGTGTGTTACACATCAAGATAGATCAGGTGAGCAACCTGTCAAAATACTGGTTGTCCATAAGTTAATCTACCTTTAAAGAGAACTTGGCCAAGCTCCAGAACAATGAGAAAACTAATTTCTTATGTTTATGCTTCCTGACTTATTGAATACCAGGAAAAAACAATCAAATAATAAAAAAAAATTGTCATATTGAATTAAAGGACAAATACCATATATCATCTTGAATTTGTATGATATTTAAATTAATAAAATATATTGTTTTGTTTTAAACTTAATACAAGTTTTCTTGTATTAAGCCCTGAAAGTATTAAATCCTGTGCAGTTCCAGGATAACATTCTTCTTCATATGACTAAATTATGGTGAATATGTTCTGCTATTTGGAAATTACTGTAGAGATGGGCAGCTACTATCTCCTAACCCTTGGGTAAATCATTGTTCAAATCTTAAGTTACCTCTTACTTTACCAATACTTTATACAACTTAGAGGTAGACTGTGTTTTTGGGGTTTTTTTGGGGGGGTAGGGGAGTCCTTTTGTTGAAAATAGATTTTATTTTCCTCATATAACATATCCTGGTTACCTCTCCTACTCATCTCAGTTCCTCCTTACTTCCCTTCCCATCTGGATCGACCCCCTTTCTGTCTCCAATTATAAAACAAACAGGCAGACATGCAATGGTGCAATATGCCTTTAATCTCAGCACTCAGGAGGCAGAGGTAGGTGGATCTCTAAGTCTGAGGCCATCCTGGTCTATACAGCGAGTTCCAGGACAGCCAGTGCTACATAGAGAAACCCTACCTTGAAAAGCCAAAATATAATAATAATAATAATAATAATAATGAGGAGGAGGAGGAGGAAGAGGAGGAGGAGGAAAAGTCTTCAAGGAATAATAATAAAATAAAATATAAAGATAAAGGCAAATACATAGAACAAAACAAACATACCAAAGAAAAAAAGCCCAAGAAAAGACACAAGAAACAGATATAGAGCCCAGTTCCTTGTTTGTACATTCAAGAAACACATAAAGACACTAAACAGGAAGCCATAACATGTATACAGAGGACCTGTAGGGTAAAAAGGGAGAGGTTAGAAAAATGTTCTATGATTTTGTTGAAAATACTTTCTTTGCCTTTGACCTGGGTTTATTCTTCTTCCTCTATACCTATTATTCTTGGGTTTGGGTCTTTTTATAGTGTCCCAGATTTCCTGGATGTTTTGAGACAGGACCCTTTTTAGATTCAACATTTTCTTTAACCAATGCATCCATTTCTTCTATGTCTTCAATGCCTGAGATTCTGTCTTCCATCTCTTGTACTCTTTCGGTGGGACTTGCTTCTGTGGTTTGTGTTTGAGTTCCTAAATTTTTCACTTCTGGATTTGCCTCAGTTTGAGTTTTCTTTATTCTTTTTCCACTTTTGTGTCTTGAACTGTTTTATTCATTTCCTTCTATTGTTTGTTTATGTTTCCATTGGTGTCTTTAAGAAATTTATTCATTTCCTCTTGTTGGCTGTTTTTACTCTTTTGGGGGGCCCGCCACCCAGCTCCCAAATAAATCAGACATAGAGGCTTACTCTTAATTATAAATGCCCAGCCTTAGCTTGGCTTGTACCTTGCCAGCTTTTCTTAACTTTAAATTATCCCATCTACCTTTTGCCTCTGGGCTTTTTCCTTTTCTTACTTCTGTATATCTTACTTTCACTCTTATTCTGTGGCTAGCTGTGTGGCTGTGTGGCTGGCCCCTAGCATACTCCTCTCCTTGTTCTCTTGCTCTTTCTTCTTTACCTCCCAGATTTCTCCTTTTATTTATTCTCTCTGCCTGCCAGCCCCACCTATCCTTTCTCCTATCTCACTATTGGCCATTCAGCTCTTCATTATACAATCCGGTGTTTTAGACAGGCAAAGTAACACCACTTCACAGAGTTAGATAAATGCAACATAAAAGAATGCAACACATCTTTGTATCATTAAACAAATGTTTCAGAGTATAAACAAATGTGACACATCTTAAGATAATATTCTACAACAATTTCCTCTTTAAAGAGCTCTATCATATTCATAAAAGCTCTTTTAAGGATTTCATTCTTGTGCTTCAGCTATTTTGGAATACTCGGGACCTGTGGTGGTAGGGTTGCTGGGCTCTACTGGAGACATTGTCCTGGCTGTTATTGTGTTTTTACACTGTCATCTAGGCATCAAGGTTTTGGAAGGCTAATCCTAGATGCTGATATCTGGTCTTGTTTTTGCTGGGTTGATGTTCTGTTTCTTGGTTTTGTTCCCTCTACAGTTCTTAGGAGAATATGGTGGCTGAGTGTTTCCTGGCAGGAAAGTCTTCCGTGGTCCTGATAGGTGTGGTCACTTGGGGTTCCAGGTAAAATGTGTTTCTGGGAATTGGGAGCTGACACTTAGTAATAGGAGGGAGGAAAGCAGGGTGTTTTAGCAGGAACTACTTAGTCCCCTGGAAATGGTCTAAGGTATAAGAGAGTGAAGAGAAGCCACAGCATGAAGTCTGCTTCAGAGCTGTGGATGAGACTGGAGGACAGGATTTGAAGGAACAGAAAGAGAGGTGAAGATCTGCAGTTAGCTACATGTTTCCTCAGTTGGAGTTGTCTGTGGGTTCCTAGGGAGTGCCTGATGGAGTTGGTGTTGGGGAGGGGGAACAAAGCAAGGAGTGGGGGAAGAGAAGTTAAGAGGGAATGAGCTGTGTGATCCACCAGAGGTGAGGTCAGGGAGGCCTATGAGGGGGGCCATCCCACCCCCACTTTTCCCCAGGGTACTTTTTAGCAGGAGCAGCAGGAAATATTAGATAGAAATATAGCTAGAGAGAGACAGGCAAAAAACTCTGGGCCTGGATCCTAATCCATCAGGCCCAGAACTTTATTCCAAAGGGCTTTATATAACAATGCCAAGGGGTGGGGCAAAGGACCTCCCCTTGCTAGATACAGCCAAATATAGACCCTTCCAAACACCTGGTACTCAGGCCCGTGGTCCTCTTATGCAGTCCTGCTGGGTAAAGCCACTAGGAAACCTAGGTGGGCTCCAACTGAGGCCATCACACGTATTGTGCTGCAGAGCTGGGGATGATACTAGGTGACTGGACTTGGAGGGATAGAGGGTGAAGTGAAGCTCTGCAGGTTGCCTACCTGCTTCTCTGGCAGGAGTGGCCTGTGGGTTCCCAGAGGGTGCCTGCTAAAGTTAGGGGCTGTGATTGAGCAAAGAGTGGGGGGTGATGGAGGTTAGGAGCAGAAGAATATGGGATCCATAGGAGATGGGGGCAGTGTAGGGAAGCAAAGCAGAAGGAGGTGCTCTGTTGCAGAGATGGGGATATGACTGATGGATTGGATTTGGAGGAGCAAAGGGAGAGATGAGGGTCTACAGTCAGATCTGTTTCCCTGGCAGATGTGGTCTGCAAGTTCCCAGGGAATGCTTTCTGAACCTGGGCCACCTTACAATCTCATCCAAAGGCCACATTCATGCTTCCCTAGAATACAGCTACATTTCAGAATTAACACACAACTTGCTTAGGTTTCATCAGAAAATTCATTAAGGAGCCTAGCATTTTAGAAGGACAGTGGAGGATCTTGTTTGGAAAGCAGTTGGTAGGGGAATCCCTCCCCATAGAGTTTTGAGTGTGAAGGTCTATCAGTGTCAATCCTAATTGCCCTCAGTGTTCCCCACAATTGATGGAATTGAAGCCAAGAAATGTATAACATATCTCATCATTATGGCTCTCTCACTGTGGGTTGATGGGCACACCTGGCCACAGCTGACCAAAGGCCATTCAGATTTGCTTTTATCTTATTGCTCTTGCAGACTAGAGCAGCCTTCAGACCCAAACACCTGTCATTGAAATGAAACATGGATCCATTAAAAATAATAAAGAAACCAATACAAGAATTTAAATCTATTCCAAATAGATGAAAAGTAAAGTATATTAAAAGTATATTAACTATACTCTGAGAAGCTATTCAAATGCCCAAATGGGCATAGTGTTAAACTATGAAGTGGCTGTAAATATAAACTAACCCTGACCTGTGAAGACATAACAACAGCACATGATGAAAAGGTGGTTTAGGAACACAGAGGCTCTCGTGACTGTACAAGCCAAGTATCATCTGACTATAGCCTGAGAAATATATGAAGATCATTTTATTGGTATCAAAGACAATGGCAGTCTGAGTCCCATGCTGCATCCCTGGTGCTTTGGCAGTTCTGATAAACTGATCCCTCAAACAGACAACTGCTTGGGAAAGACTACACAGGTGTGAATTAATGGCAGTAGTTAGAGAGGTCATTTTCTCACAGTAGAGGAATAATTGCCTATTGTTAAGAGCTCTCCAAATGTTCAAATAAGTCAAATGATCCCATGTATTCATATCAGTATTTGTGGTGTGTAGTGTTCAGAAAACCACAGAATTAGCATTCTATCTCAGAACCTGGCAGTATGCAATAATAATTTCACAAACTTTATTATTAATCACAAGTATCTATAATAGAGGCACTTTACTGCAAATGGATTCTAAAAATAGAATATAGAATACCTTAACAGATAACAAATTATTTTCAGTACAAAAATTCAGAAAGTAACAAATTCCAAATAAACAAGATTCTAACACTGAGTTTTGTGTGTGGTGACTGAATTTTTGATGTTAACAGCAGCAATTAATCAACTTAACTTATCATGGTTAATGAGATTTCCATCCCAAAGCCATTATACGGGGCAGTGTGTTTTCTCATGAAGGCTGTGGCAGTTCCACAGTGGAGCAGACGGCAAGTCAACTGGGTTTAGGTGAATAATCTAGATAATGTCATACTAAGTGACATCTTTCAGCAGGAAGTCAGTTTCATTGGATGCTGGTGCCCCTTTCACATACTACCAGCCTATTTGTGGCAATTCACCAGACCACTGACAGGTGAAAACAGAATTGCAGGCGTCTTGGAATAGTCAAACAGTGCAACCTGGTTATCCCAAACACCCGAGCTGCTAGGTGAACCCATGGACTCTAACTACTTCAGCAGGGGGTGAAACACGACTTCTCCGTCTGGAAGAACTATTAGCTTAACGGACAGCAAGTATGCACTTTTTTGTATCAGTCATACACAATTAGGACGTTTGGCTGAGAAACCAGAGTGACACAATATTGTCATTTGTTCATCGAATGTGTTTTGCTTAAAATAACTGAAAGTAAATGTTTTCACAATATATATTTTATAGATAGATTTCACAACATATATATTTCACTATAATATATATATATATATATTTTTTCTTACCTAATGAAAATAGACCTGACTTCTTAATTACTTTAAGCTCAGGGTAAATATGACAGGAACTTAGGCTTAGCATGAATTTGCGGCAGATTTCATTTCCCTTTCTACTTTCTTGGAACTCTGACTTGTTTGAGTTTAGCCCACAGAGTCATTTTCATACCAGAACATGAACCCTCACTGGTATTTAATCCTTTGAATTGAATCACTGCTTCAGCCAATTCCAGTAGACACCATGTAACTGGAATGGCCATGGCAGACACAAAGCTTCTCTCTGCCAACACTCTGTTTCATCTTTCCTGGGCAGCTTTATTACTGTGCATATGTTTATGAACATGAATTTCCTTGTCTAAAGATTCCAGTACAAAGGAAAAAGGTCTCTGCCTTTGAGAGTAAAACTAAAGCTTTAGAATGTGGTACATTTGATAGCAAAATGTGTAGCTGGGTAATTGCTATGCCAAAGCAAGGGTTGTTACTTTTGGGCAGATTGTAATCATTTTCAAATTAGTTTGTTTCGTTGGCTGAAGAAAACGCTCAGACAGTTTTTCATTGGCTATTTAAACCTTGTCCTAATGGCTACCTATTTCATTATTTCTAGAATCAATGGGTGTCATTGAGGAATTTTTTTTTTCATGTAGACCAGGCTGGCCTGGAACTCACAGAAATCCACCTGGCTCTGCCTCCTGAGTGCTGGGATTAAAGAAAGGCATATGCCACGACCACCCAGTGAGGAATCCTTATAACCACTCAATTTCATGTGCCTGAGTTCACATGATAAATCATCAACGTGTATAGACAGAAAGGAAACAAGCATCATGCACTGGAATCTTAATCTTTGGAATTAGCATAAATTTCATGTCATGTGCACGCACAACAGAGAAACAACCAACACATTCTGTTTATATTTGAATCCTTTAGAGAGTTGTCTGGTAAGGTTGAGGCAGGTTGCAAGAACTGAAAACCAAATTCCCAAATGATCAACATTTCACCCAGGTTTGTCCATGTGCCATGGTTTGCCAACATTCCACCAGCTAAGTAAGCCTTCTGACACAAGGCACAGTTAGTCATGCCCTGTAAAACAGAAGTTGTTTTGGCTTCTGTTTTCTGGCATGCTTCCATCCTCTCTCTGCCCTCCATCTAAGGCTCAAGCTACTTTCAATCTTTTGCTTATTTGGTGAAAAGGATGTTAAGGACACTTTTTTCTTTAAGAACTTTTTATGTGCGTCAGTATGTGTTGTGTCTGTGCCTGTGTGGATGTCGGCCACATGAGTGCAGGCTCCCATAGAGATCAGAAGAGGGCATTAGATCCCCTGTAGCTTAAACTGAAAATAGTTGTGAGCCAAGGGACATGGATGCTGTATTCTGAACCTGGGTGTTCTGGAATAGGAAATGCTCTTACTTCTGAGACATTGTTCCCACCCATTATGGACATTTTTTTTAAGCAGAGAGATGTAGATATTATATTTAGATCTCTAGTTTTATGGTTGTGCTCCAGTCTCACAACCATCATTTGAAGTGGACAGCATAGCCTATGACCATACCATCCCAATGTCATCTAAAGTAGCAGCATTAGTTAAATATTACAGTTGAGAGAACATAGGCCCAGAGTTTAGGTAACTCTTTGATACAAGCAAGAGGCAATATTTGAACCCAAGTCTAAATGACTTTAGAACTAATTTTTCTGTACTATTGATAATGGTAAAACCACTTCCATATCTTGATTTACAGTTCTAAGTGGTTGATAGAGGGTTTGAGGGAGTTTGTCTTTTAAAGGAAACTTATGCCAAGTTAAGGCCAAAGAAAAGAGAGTCTAGAGATCTTAATAAAAGGAGAAGGAGCGGTTTTGTCTGGGTGCTGTATAATTGCTATGTTAACATTTGGTCTCCTAGTGCTAGGCTGGTCCTCTAATCTGTATGTTGGAAAACAAGGTTTTATATATTTACATACTGCCACTCAGAGTTGAAGCTGCATAGCAGTGGGCTTGACTGCGATGCTTTGCAAACAAACTTATTTCCAGAAAGACAGATAGCCTAAGGAACAATTTGAGCATGATGTAAGTGCACAGTTGTTCATGTCTCTTCCATCGGTGAGCATGGCCAAGTAAAAGCACAGAATCTTATGCCCCCCAAATGGAGACACACGGGCACATAGAAAACATATGCATGGTGATTCATGACCTATCAGTGATTTCCATTCACAACAGGCCTGAAAAGCCACAACTGCCCATAAGGACATTGCTGCTCTCTGACAGATTTAAATAATCTCCCCTTAACCACTTTGCACAGCTTCCAAATCAACCTTTTATCACAATAAAGTGCCATATTGTACCATTTTTAAGTCATCTAAATATGTGATGACTGCTACCTTGGTTCCTAGAGCCTTGTTTTTTTAATGAGGAACTGAAATGGTTCTTGAGGATTGTGCCACTCAAAACTAGTCTCATTTTCCCCCCAAATACCAAAGATTCCAATCATGAGGATTTGAACAATGACTTTTAGGATTCCAAGTGTCTCCTCAAGGCAGCATTTTCTGTGTATAGAAGAGCCAAAAAAGATGTTACCATCATGAAGTTTTATAACTATACCCAGAAAGAATGCAGTCAACTCAACAGCATGCCAGGGTGGAACAGTAAAAGTTGTTCAGGCCATGAAAGGAGACTTAGCAGTACATTATCAGGCACCAGGGATGCTAAGCAATGATGTAAGAAATCACTCTTCCATGAAAAATGACTTTGATAGCCTGAATTTTAAACAATTGTTATAGTTACTACCATTTCCCTCATCTACAAATAAGATTAGCATTATCACATTGTTTATTGCCTATTCAATGACAAAATATTTTTCTGCATTAAAGTGATCAGGCAAAGTCTACTTATGAAGCTTGCACTAATTGATACACTATATATGTGTGTGCATGTGTGTGTATATACATATACAGTGTCTACATAATAGTGTAAATTCATAGCAGTTCAGAGTCTTTCAAATTGGATTTCAGTACAATTCATCTTTTTAATGCTACAAAACCTCTTCTGCTTAATTAGATTGAAAATAAACACATTCTTGAGTGTTAGATTAGAAATGAACAAACAGAGAACAGTGATTATGAAGTCAAAGAAGTAGAACTTGGGCTCATTTAATTTTCTGGATTTGTGTGAGCAATTGGAGTTTTTATTTGTGCATAAAATAACAAGTAGTGATACAGGGGGAGAAACGCAATACATCACACTTTGGTTCGAAATAATAAGGGGGATGATGATTTCCCCCTCCCCACACAAATATGACCCTAATTCCCAGAGCCTGTGACTATCACTAACAGAGCACAATACACTCTGTAGGTTTGATTAAGTTACTGACCTTGAATCGTCTACGTGGCACCAAGTCTCACAAGTGCTTTTAGAATTGAGAGAGGCTCGAGGAGAAGGTGGTGAGAAGGAACCAGTAGAGATTGGGGATCATTAGGTCACTGGGTTTTGGAGGAGTGAGGTACTGCCTCTAGAAGCAGTCAAGTGCCAGAAAAGGGGTTTTCCTACAGAGGCTCCTGAAGGCACTAGGTTCTGAGCGGCTGGGTATTAGCCCCATGAGACTTGTTTTCTACCTCTGCTTTCCAGACTGTATGATGATACATTTGTGCTGTGTGAAGTGGGTAAGCATGCAGTGGTCTGATGCAACAGCAATGGGAAGCCAGGACAATAGGAAATGAATATCCTATTGGAATGACTAAAACTGAAAGCAACTCTCTTTTTAAAATGGAAATTACTTTATTAGCAAAGAGAAAATCAATATAATTATCATTACTAAAATATTTGTCACAAGTCAGAAGTGTTTAAAAGAATGTGACATACGCTTTATCTATAGCACTAGGACTAAGTTTCAAGAGCTCTGTTGGCAGCAAGAAGTTGCCTTCCACACCCTGCCCATTCCATATCCTCTCCTAGCTCTTCTCTCCCCTTATTATCATCCCCATTATAATGCTAAATGACTGGGTTAATAATTTTAATTATGCCTATAGAAATATGTTATAATGCTATAAGATAAAAGGCAAGAAGATAAATTACTTTAGTGTAGTGGGTATTCATTCCACCAATAGCTTTGGAGTACTGACTGCTTAAATTAAAGTATTGACTGCTTAAATCTGATATATATATATATATATATATATATATATATATATATATATATATAGAGAGAGAGAGAGAGAGAGAGAGAGAGAGAGAGAGAGACTTTTGACATTCACATTATAAATGGCACCCAACATGGGGTTCCATACGAGAAAGGAAGTCAAATGATTACTTTACTGTTTATCATCAGTAAAAATCTATGAACAAATATCACAGTACAGAATGAGGAATCTGAACCAAGTTGCCAGGCTCTCCTGCTGCCTGCTTGCCACTCATCCCTCCTTCCAAGAGGCCCATGCATCCCTCTGCCCCACCTTATCTTTGGGGCATGTCCACTCCTCATGAAAACTCTGCCTCTTGGACCAAAATGGTCCTTGCACTTGGTTAGTTGACTGGAGACAGGATTCCCATAACACTTTAGTAACATGGTTACTCTTACTTCAAGGATAAAATCGTGTCTTATTTATCCCCACTGAAGCAATCATTTGCTATCAAATGAAGGAACCAATAAAATGTGATTAATAAATTAACATTAAAAATAACTACAATTTTTAATTTCTTTTAATTTTGAGATAATATAATTACATAATTTATCCCTTTTATCTATTCCCTCCAAAGCCTCCCATATGCCCTTTCCTTGCCTTCTTTTAAATTCATGGTCTTTTTTGTCATTAATTATTATTCATAACTTTTATAAAACTCATTGAGCTCTTAAAGTTTTTGTTTAGATCTATTTATTTTATTTTTGTGTGTGAATGGATCATATGCATGAATGAATATGTACCACATGCATGCCTAGTACCTTTAGAGGTACCACATAGAATTGTAATGACAGAGGGCTGTGAGCTACCGTGCAGGTGCTGGGAATCAAACCTGGATCCTCTGCAATAGTACCACATGCACAGACCCACTGAGCCATCTCTCTCTCACCCCACTAGGACTCTTTTAATATACCATTTCAAAGCCAGATGTTCACCAATATTTTTCTAGCTGCCCTCTTTTCAGAAATTTAAGTTTTTCTCCAGGTTCTCATAGCCTAGTTGTTCCATTACACAGTTCATGTCACACCCTGACAGACAGAAAAACTAGTTCTATGAGCTTTTTGTTTCTCCTGATAAACCGTAAGTTCTTGACAGTTATAAGGGTGCAATGCATTTGAGCCAGTGGTCAATAACCAGGTTGAATAACTTGAATCTGTTACATAATAATTACTCTTTAATTTAATTAGAAATTGGCACATTTCCTACCTTAATTCTTTCAAATAATGTCTTAAAGGTATGTAAATATTTCCCCATGCTTTTACACCTCTTCATATAAATCACACCTTTCCTCATTAGCTTGGCTTATTCTAGGCCATAAACATTAAAAAAAATTCTTCCAGGGAGCTGTTGCTCAGAGATTTCAAAATATCTTATGTTTGTATCCCTTAAGGTAAATGAGTTTTTTCCTTTAATATCAAAATTAAACAATTAAAATAAGTCTCTGACATAAAGTCATTTTACTACACTCTAGAATATTTTCACTCACTATTGTTAAATCTGAATCCTCATTATTGGCAAGCACATTAATGCTGTGTGCTATATCTTGTCTTCTAGCCTATTGATTTACAGATATCCATGAAGACGAAACAGTGGAGACTTTAATAAAAGGCTTAATGTGAAACTCTTCACAATGTGAAAATGTATCCCTCATAGTCTTTCCTGGGACCTAAAATAATCTGAGTGTCAAACTTATGTCTCCACATACACGGGAAGTAGAGAGCTAGAATTAAATAGAGTCAAACTGTCTACTTCTACTTTCAATATACCACAAGCCCAAAGCAGGTGACACTACTATCTGCATGTGGTACTTACACAGTTATGCTAAAGAGCTCCCAGAGAACAGGCAGATCTTCCAAAGCTGGATGAAAAAACATCAGTGCAACAACTGTAACAAAGAATTATTTTCAGTACAAACATTCATATCAAAAATAACCCCACACTCCAGGATTTCAAGGTGGTCTGTAGCATGAATCTTAAAAGTTCTCATTAATAAAAACAAACCCGGAGTCAGGTATTGGGGTGAACACTGGAAGGTCAGAGAGACAGATAAGCCACAGCTACCTCACCTCGCCAGATCCTCAGCTGGTCTTGTTTCCTCAGACTGGAGGCCTCTGAGTCCTCATCCAGAATGGCTCTCAGCTGAACTGTGCTGCTAGAAGCCTGAAAGCTTAACCAGGCCAAATGCTTAACCAGGCAAATGCCCCTAGGTTCTGGTCCTCACGCCTTATATACCTTTCTGCTTTCTACCACCACTCCCTGGGATTAAAGGCTCGCTTTCTGGGATTAATGGCGTGTGTCACCTTGCCTGGCCATTTCCAATGTGGCCTTGAACTCACAGAGATCCAGAGGGATTTCTGTCTCTGGAATGCTAGGATTAAAGGCATGTGCTACTACTGCCTAACCTCTGTTTAATATTGTGGCTGTTCCGTCTCTGACCCCAGATAAGTTTATTAAGGTACACAATATTTTGGGGAACACAATACCACCACAGTGGTCTACAACTAAAGACTAAATTTTGTGAAACACTGGAGGGTTTTTTTCATGTGAGTATGAAATTTTTAATTTTTTTTTTTGAGAAAATAGAATTAGGCCAGAGGACACTGAGAAGATAAAGATTTCTCTCAGAGGGGACTAACCTCCAAAGCATAAAACTACTCTCTGTGAAATGCAGAAGTTATATCATTACAAATAGAAAACCTATGCACATATCTTGTCCATAACATTAAAATAATTAAATATAAACAGTATTAAGAGTATAGTTTCACTTATTACAGATTTCAAATATCTCAGATGGTATCTGCAAAATGGTTCCCATCAAACATGAAAAGTAAGATACAGGGCAAATACACATCTCTGCCACATCTATTAACCAGAGCAGGAACAGGCATCCCTGAGGGACAAGGAAAAGAGTGTGCTGTGAAAATACAGAATGGTATGCCAGGCTGTGAGCGTTGAGGAAGCCATGAACAGTAAGGAATTCTTACAAACCATTGCAAGCTTGAGAGTGGCCTGTGGGAGTATTTCTACCAGGGAAATCAGCAAGTCCTACACAGGAATTTAGTTCCTGCCTCATTCCTAGTAGCTTATTAGAACACTGAGTCTAGGATAGAGCAATACTGTTTCACTTTCTCATAAAAATCACTGTGAGATCAGAGAATATTCTTATTAAGGTTGTATCTCCCAATTCCAATTGTATGTGGAATTGGGAGATAATGTTGAGATACAATTCTAAAATAATTTGTAAAAAAATTCAAAAGTGGTTTTAATTAAATTTTACCACCACACAATGAATGATAAATAAAAAGAATTAAGGTGGTTTGAAGGGTTTTTTGTTATATGATTGCTTAAAAAAAAAAACCAACCTCAGAGATAGGAATACATATGAAGAAATAACACAACTTACAGACAGGGAGTTTTGAAGAACTCAAGATTTAAATATTTCACTCACATTAAGGTCAATTTTAGAATATCTTACCTGAGCACTGGGCACAACTTTAGATTTTGAAATATATAGCCTTTTCTGTGATTAATACCTTGAAATTAAATCATTATTGTTCCTTCACAGTTATTTAGCATTTTAATTTAATTTTATATGTGATCTTAAATATGGTCTGATTTTTTACTCAGGCCCTGAAATGAATGAGCATTAAGTCACCATAAGGGTTTCATTCCTTTAATTTAATGATGCCGACTCTATTATTTCAGGCTTATACTTTGTTAATATTATTCCATTTGTGTGGTGGTATTGTGTTCCCCAAAATATTGTGCATGCTAATAAACTTATCTGGGGTCAGAGAACAGGACAGCCACAATATTAAACATAGAGAATAGGCAGTGGTAGCACACGCCTTTAATCCTAACATTCCAGAGAAAGAAATCCCTCTGGATCTCTGTGAGTTCAAGGCCACACTGGAAACAGCCAGGCATGGTGACACATGCCTTTAATCCCAAGAAATGAGCCTTTAATCCCAGGGAGTTATGGCAGAAGGCAGAAAGATACATAAGGCTTGAAGACCAGAAACTAGAAGCATTTGGCTGGTTAAGCTTTCAGGCTTTCAAGCAGCAGTTCAGCTGAGATTCATTCTGGATGAAGACTGAGAGGCTTCCAGTCTGAGGAAACAGGATCAGCTGAGAAATTGGCAAGGTGAGGTGACTGTGGCTTGTTCTTCTTCTCTGATCTTCCAGCTTTCACCCCAACAACTGGCCTCAGGTTTGATTTTATTAATAAGATCTTTTAAGATTCATGCTACACATTTGTATCCAAAATTTTTGGCTTCCTTATGGGATTGTCATGCTCTTTGCTCATCATCACACCCTTTATGCCCCCTTGTCAATTCATGCCATCTTCTTTCCCCAAATGCTCCCTTTTTGCTTTGTGTAGAATATATGTAAACACAATTAACTATAGATTTTGCATGAGAGAAAACCTGTGGCATTTATCTCCTTCCCGAGCTCCACATTGCCTTCTGTTGCTCCTCCCTTTGAACTTCTTTGCTGTGAATTCCATTTCTACTTTCATGCCCTTTCTTTTGAATATTTGCTTAATGCCTATTTCCTATACATTTATTTACAGATATATTAAAATACAGTTTTCTTCAAATAAAAAATAGTTAAGTGTAAAGTTAATATTTGACCAAGACTTAGACAAAAGTTCAATATCAGCAGTAAATAATAACCATGAAAGCTTGGAATTTACTATATATGTATAGGTAGATGAGGCATAAATAGATGTTGATATAACCTAGACAAGAGTTTTACTTTCTATTTCAGGATGTCTTAAAAATTTCTAGGTATCCAATGTTACCCTCAATCTCTGTATCCTCCTGCATCAAATTTCTGAACACTGGGGTTCCACTCTACCACAACTCCTGTTTTAGTATTTATAACATTATTGAAATATCTTTTAGTAGTCAAATTTGAAGAGTTTGATATTCTTCAGTGGAAATTCTTTCTCAATGCTGTTGGCTGCTCTAGTGTTCTTATATTTGTGATGCACACAGACTATTGAAATAATGCCTGCTTCCCATGAAGTGTGGTATGTGACAAGCTTCTGTGGATGGCAATATTGGAAAAGTCAGTTTACCACATTGAAAAGCTTTGGCTCTTTCAAATCCAGTTGTAAACAATGAGATGGTGTGATACAGTCTGTACATTTATACCAAGGTTTCTTACACTCTTTGAATAAGTTTTCTAAATGCTTTCGAATATATTTGTCACATATAAAATATGTTGAAGTGAACAGAGAGAACGGATTTTGAATCTGCTGACAAGAATGTCTGTAAAGCTGGATGGGGGGAAAGATCTGAACCATGAAAGCAAAGAAGATTCAGCAGGTAACTACAACCCACCTGCTTTTTATGCAAGCCACACTGTGTTGTTAATAAATTCTGTTAAGATGGTATTAAAGAACGTATCTCCCTCAAGCAGTCTCTTAGATATGTAAAACCTGATATTTCATCTTGTTTGAAAATCTTATGTGAATGTAAATCAAGATGAGGCAGCAGAATGATATTGAACGGAACAGTCATCTGTTTGACCTCTAATGTCTAAAACAAAACCTAATATCAAATAAGACATTTTACAAGGAAATAAAATGGGAATCAACCTTCTTTATCCTATAATACTTAACCTGTGGAACATGTTTTGATTTAACATTTGAAACGGACTCTCTAGGGGGTTTTATTGTTTGGTTTAATATCTATTATTTTACTGTAATCATGTTCTTGTTGTTACGCTTAGTGTCTAAAATATCTCCACCCAGGCACATGTTTAATTCTGCTATCCGACTTCTTCAAATATGTAGAAGATGTGGAGCCTTTAAGAGCCAGAGACTGAAGCTGGAGAGATGGCTCAGTAAATATGAGCTCATGTTGCTTTTCCATAGGATCTGGGTTCAGTTCCCAGCACACACAGTGAGGGGCTTCACAACCACCTGTAACTCTGGTTCCAGGGGATCCTATGCTCTCTTCTGGCCTCCACTGGTACATCCACACACATGTCATAAACACATGCAGGGATACACACATAAAGTAAAAGAAAAGAAGCCTTTTAAAAAAGAGAAGTGGGACTTGGCAGGCAGATGTGTGTCACTGGGGATGGGTTTTTGGAGAAGACACCAGCCCTGGTTTTGGTCCCAATTCTCTGTGTCCTGTCTGCTACCATGGGAACAAGTCTCTCCTACACATATCCACTGTTGTGAATTCTGCAATACACTTCCTACTCTAAAATATGAGCCAAAATAAACCTCTCTTTCTAATTTGCTTCTGTCAGATATTTAATAACTAATGCAAATTGGGATATGTTTGACATCTCTTTTCACATTATCTATTTCCCTCAGACTCTTCTATTTTTCTCTGTCTTTCCTCATTTTAGAAATATTTATTCATTGATACTTTGAATTGTGTACTTCTTCAGGTTTGCCTTCCATTTTTGTCTTTTCCTTACATTTTTAGAGCTGTTTTGTTGATAGTTTGAATGGCACATTTCTTTTTATTACTGTGACTTTTAATGCTCAGATGTATGTATCATTCCCACAGTTTGTATCTAGTTCTCATTCAAAACAGATATCCTTGTAGTCTCTCACATCATTCAGGTCTGCCCTCCCTTCATGTACATGTCTTGAAATTTTTAACCTTATTTCCCCAGGACTCTTCATCTTTGATATTGACCTTACTCAGTCTATCTTCTGTAAATTTCATAATTTCCCAGAGCTTGTCTTTTTCTATTTTTTTTAATATTTTGTGAACATCGTTCACATAATTGGTAAAGCTGCTAGCTTACTTTTCTTGTCCCTTTTCTCATTATTTGTAAGTAATGCCTTTATTGAGATACACACACACACACACACACACACACACACACAATTCACCCTTAGTTCTCGGTGTTGTTTTGGCATATTCGCAGTTATTTGTCCATCAACAAAATCAGTTGTGAACATTCCAACTATACCAAATACAAAATCTCATATACCTTTCTCACTTACAAATTTTCCCCAACTCCCTCTGTGCTAGGCAATTCTGATATAGTCACTGCCTATTTAGATCTAAAAGGCTGCTGTTTCATAGGCATATAATCATTTTGTGACCTTCCATTCCTCGTTCTTTTCAATCAACATGGAGTCAAAAAAATCTTACCTATTCTAAATCAGCATTTAATTAATTTAATTGTATTGGTGACTAATATTTCTTGTTTAGGTTTTCTATGTTTACCAATTCATGAGTTGAACATTTTGGCTATATATGCAGATATATGTGTATATATATATATATATATATATATATATATATATATATATATATGTATGTTTGTTTATCATGTGTAGTGCTATTATCAATATCATTGTAGGGAGTTATGTGTGGATATGTGCTTCTTTCTTGGTTATATATGTAGGATGAGGCTGTTGAGCTATATGTAGTCTTCATGTTTCACTGTATTAAAACATTCTAAGATAATTCTAAAATCTATACCATTATTTTATTCCAAAGAGCTAAATACGAGGGGTCTAATTTCTCTACACCCTCAACAATGCTTGTTATCACTTAAAAAGAATCGTAGTTATCCTGATTTTTCCCTTGTGGATTAAATTTGCATTTCTCTAATGTCTAATGTGTGTAGTGGCCATTTCGATGGTTTCTGTTCAGACCCTTTACTCTTCTTTGAGTTGTACTTCATTATCAAATTTTAAGAGTTCTTAATACATTTTGTTACATGTATTTCTTTAATAACTGGATATATCTACAAAAAATGTTTACATTTTCTGATATTCCTTTTCAGTTTTTGATGTTGTACATGTAATATGATAAAAAGAAACATATAGTTGATGTATATATTAAATCATGAGTACATATAATAATTTGTACTAATTAATGCATTATTCATGTTTAAGTATGTATTTTCTTGTGATCCTTTATGTCTCTAACTGCAATCAACTACATTGATTATTGGTCACTGAGGGGAGGAGTCGTGCCTCAGAGACCTTGCCTCCTGGTGATTGAGGGTATGACATGTGAACAGCACCTCGGGGCCAGAGTCTTTTACTATAATCTACTCAGCCACCTCTGACCCAGTCTTTCTCCTCATTCTACCTTCTAAATTCACCTTAACCCACATCAGATTCCAAATTCTACACTCGGAGCAGTATGGAGTTCTATTTTTCTTTCTTAGATCCTATTTTTATTCAGTTTGAAATCAATATCATCCCAGCTTCTGTCGGAATTGATATTGGTCTCTGACATTGTCCTTTGCCCTGGACTGTTTCTCTAACAAAAAAAGAAGAAAAGAAAAAATCAACTCTTAGACAAAGAGCAAGGAGATGAAAACTCTCAGCCAATTATATGCTGAGATGTTAACTTACTGCAGTTTCTGCTGGACCCCAGTTGTCCTCCCTGGGTGTTCCTTCTGGCTTGCTCTACTGTGCTACTTCAGATTCAGATAAGTGAAGCTGACCTCTCTGCCCCTGTAAACTGCAGTGTTCTTCCCTGTGTATGCATCTTGTTCTCCTCTGATGTAAGTCCCAGGGTCCCTGTTGCAGGTGGTGTCCTAAGCATCCTCCCTCAGCATGAGTTCCTTGAAGAATGTCTTAGGTCCTCAAATCCACATTGCCATTCTCTTTTCTATCTGATTTCCTTTTGAGAGATAGCCAGACGGGCCAGGAAGGAGAAGCATTTTTCTTTCATGGCAACTATTACTGAAAAATTTCACCATACTTAAAGGATTCTTATTCTGCACCACTAGGTATCTTTGTCACTTTCCCTAGAGGCTTGATGACATGTAACTCATATGTAAAAATAACCTTTAAAAAGTTTTTTGCAAAGATATTACTAGGAATTGATGGCAGGCTTACAACTTAAATACTTTTGTTAATAGCGTAAGAAAGAGTGAGAGGGCAGTTTCTTGAGAGAAACAAGCAGCAAGAAAGAAGAGCCTTTTAGCAAAGACACAATGTGGATGGAATTTTTAACTAACAGAGGCTATTAGGAACAATGCAAAAATGGGAAAATAATAATACCACCTGAGCTTTTTTTTTTTTTTTTTTTTTTTTTTTTTTTTTTTTTTTTTTTTTTTAGACAGGATGGCCCTCCAGAGCCTTTCAATGCTGCATGTTGCCTTCTTTGTTTATATAGTCTAGGGTTGGATTTAGACTAAGCTGGGCCAGCCACAGATAACAGTTTCTGCTTCTAATAACTCTTCTCCTCTGGTGCTCTTTAGAGCCCTGAATCCTAGAAAGGTTTTGAGAAGTAATAACATTATTCTCTCTTTCATTTCTTCTCCCTTCCTTTCTTATTTTTTTCCCTCTGCTTTTTCTTTTTTTCTGACAGAATCTGGTTATACAGCCCAGGTTGCCCTGGAGTTCTCTATACAGGCCAGGGTGGCCCCAAACCTCAAATTGACAATTCTCCTGCTGAGCTGGGTGCAATACCATGCCATTCCTGAGCTGATCCTTTCCCCACATTTCATTTAGCTCTAACAATAAGAAGACAATGCCTCCAGAAAAAGAAGCCCATCTCAAAAACTTCTCTTTCTTTCAATGGCACGTGATGTGTCCCTCAGAGAACCCTGACACAATCATCAGTGCTGGCATAGCATCGAGAACTTGTGAGGTTCTCCTTGCCCCGTGTTCGAGAAGAGTGGCCAGAATCCCACTAAGAACTTGAGCTTTTACTTCGCTAGCAGTAGCTGAGTGACAAGTTCCAAGTTTGTAATTGTATATTGATAAACTAACTCAGAAACCTCCCAGAGTTTCCAAGCACAGCATTACATTTTCCATTGATAGAGTGTGTAATTGGCTATTTGTATAGCTCCTTGACAACTTGGAATGATTTTTACATATTATAAATAATTTCAGGTCTTTGCATGGTAGGCATACATCTTTGGAATACTAAGTTTTAAGCCTGTAATTATTTACATCTTTCACAGAGGTAAATAATAATCTGAACACATTGAGAATAACACCAATATACATTCTGCTCTAAATCACAAAAGGTGTCTCATTCAAATGTATCCAAACCTTAAAATTCAAGTTAACATAGATCCAAATCAAATATAAAAATCTCAGGCAACATACACATTAACTTCAAGTTATTTCACACTCTGTAATTTCAGATTTAAACATTAATCAAAGCTGGTAATATTACTATGATAGTTATCCTTGATCTCAACACATTTTTTTCTGAAAAATTTTAATTAAATCTGTTATTTGACAAATTCATATATGTACAAAATGCATTCTGATCACTCTCACTCCATCATTATCTCCCTTTGGCCCTTGTCAATCCACACTCCTCAGTTCTTCCCTACTAACCTCTTTCCTACCTCCATGCCTTTGTGCTTTAGACCATGGATTTCTGTGTGACCACTGGTTTGTAACTGTCTCTAAGCGTCTGGTGACCTCATCTGTGGGTGCACAAGTGAAGACACTGACTTCCCTTGTCCCATAATCTATTACTAGCCAGCAATTCCTCAGTAGTGGATGGGAGCCATGAACTCCTTCCCCATCTACAAGGTTTTGTGCAGGCCCAGTGCAGGTAACCACAGATGGTATACGTTCAATGACTGGAAACACACTTTTCCAGCCAGAAGCTTTTCTATGTTCTAGACATTGGGTTGCACACAAAACAGTGGGAAGTTCCCCTTCTGATGGAGGTCATACCTGAGTGGAAGAGGCCATTAACAATAACTAAATATTGGATCATTTATATTAGAGTTATAACTAAAAAAGGGGGAAAGCATGGGAGTGATTATTGTGACCACATTATGCCACAGACATAGATGAATGTGTTTATTTCTTTCACAGTTTCAGGATTTATTGAACAGCAATAAATTCACAAGGTTTAGTGGTTTTAATGACAGCAATTTGTCATACAATCTTCTCTACCTTGGTAATACAGCCCAGGAAAATGCAGATTCTTTCACTCCATTTTTTTTCTAAGTTTTTTTGAGACAGGGTTTCTCTGTGTAGCCCTGGCTGTCCTGGAAGTTACTCTGTAGACCAGGCTGGCCTCAAACTCCTAAAGATCCTCCTGCCTCTGCCTCCCAAGTGCTGGGATTAAAGGCGTGCACCACCACTGCCTGACTCTTTTACTCCAATCTTAATTACTAATTTTAACTTTCATATTTTATCTCTCATATCATATATCACACAATACCCATGTCTATACTTCTGTATGTTATATGTGTGGTTTGTAGAATGAATAAAGATTTAAAAGGCTGTGGCAAAGTATAGTTTCAGAAGTGAGCCAAGAGCGAGTCTGTATTGGTAAGATGATAATTTGGCCAGTGCTAGAAGGGAACTACTCCTAGAGCAGCTGGAGTCACAGTTTCAGAATCCAGCTGCAAGGTCAGAGGCCAAACCAGGATTTGCCATCAGGAAATGATAGGTGAACAGGTGGATAGACAGGCAGGACAGTAGGCTGTATCAACAGTAGGTGACTGAGTAGAACTGAAGGTCCAAGGACAAGTTCAGAATCATCTACTTGTCAGTCCACGGTGCACCCAACACATATGAGATGATGGGTTGATGTGTTTCCAGCCATCTCAGTGTTAACTGTCCATTGCTTATGGGACAAGCCAGGAGTTGCACCCTTTCAATGGTGTGGTGTGTCTGATGAGCTCTTGGGATGGTTTCCTTGACACAAGATTTCCTCTAAAATCCCAATTTATCCTGATAATTTTATAGGGTGGCTCATTTTTCACTCCCAGGGAAAGTCATAAAAATAAAGCTTGAAAGACAAGAAAGAATTTTGGTGGGAAAATCTGGGAGCAAGCATTCCAGGCAGCAGAAGTGAGAACAAACCAGCAGAAAACCAAGGAAAGCTACTTTGAGACACTTGGACAGTGGTTTAGACATTTGGAGGTGGAATAATGACTTCACAGTTATAGAGCATGAGTGGCATGACCATATGACCATGCATGTATGTAGATTTCTCTGAGTGCAATCTGTTTGTACCTGAGACCATAGCTCATCCATGCCTGGTTTCATGAAGAACTGATATAGTTACTCTTGTAATTATAGACACTTGTGGAAGACTGTTGAAGTTTTCAACATAAATTTATCATGAAACTCAAAACCTAGAAAATGGCTTTTACTTTTTACTATCTATTTTCCCAAGGAACAAAATCACTGTTCATTACAGCTATTGTGTTTTTGTATGCTAAGATCCTTTACTGTTATCAGCTACTGCTCTACTTGTGTGTTCCAAAGCTGGAAAACATGAGAACAAAATTAAACTAAAAACTGCACTTGAGAAAAACCTCATTCACGAGAATCCTTTATTTATACGACTGTCCTCTTAATCTTTATTAGGTTCTGGGAAACGGTGCCATGCAAAAGGAAGTGATTGATTAGACTTTCACCATGCTCCTTCATCTGTGCTCATGTGTGGACCGATTTTCTAGTTTTCTGCAGTCAGAAGTTGTGCACTGTCTGAAACCAGCATAAAGGCTGACAATACAAACACCAGGGACTAGCCATGGAGAAGAGCAGTTAAAACGTAGAGTGTACAGCACAAATGTGCCAAAGGCAAGTATTGCAATTGTTAAGCTCTTGAAAACATAGATTAAGAAAAAAGCCCCATGATACATCCATTGATCAATCACACAAACACACATAGACACACACACACACACACACACACACACACACACACACACACACACAGAGGGGAGGGGAGGGGTGGAGAGGAAAAAGAAAAGGAGAGAAGGACAGAGATAGAGGGAATGAGGGAAGGAGGGAGAGAAAGTGGGGAGGGAGAAGGAAAGAGAGAGGAGAGTGTATTTATTAGTCCCTGAATGCAACAAAAGGTGAATAACACTGAGCATTTCTATATTTAAAATCTTAAGACCCTGGAAAAAATAAACAACCATAAAAGTTAGACTGTAGCTCAAACAGAGAGACAGACAAATGTACTAATGTTTCTTGTGGTGTTTTAAGCTATGATTTATATCATCAGATAAAATATCACCTGCATTTAAGTCACTTTCTCTAATATTTTATCTAAATAATAGAATAATTTCTAAGATACTGAACTGGTCAGTGGGCAGAAACAGGTTGGAGATAAATATGGCTAAAATCATATACATATTATTTTACCATTTAATTTGTGCATGTATACTGAGCAATGGGCTAGATATACAGAAGCTAGCTTGTGAACTGGGAGAGATTATTAACCACAAAACCATAATGTGTTTATCAGAGTTATTATGATCCCAGATTGTACCTACTGTGTGCACTCACCAAGGTCCACTGTGATCCCAGATTGTACCTACTGTGTACACTCATCAAGGTCCACTGTGATCCCAGATTGTACCTACTGTGTGCATTCACCAAGGTCCACTGTGATGCTGAATTGTACCTGCTGTGTACACTCACCAAGGTCCACTGTGATCTGCTGTGGAATAATGCTTTTGTACTCTGATTTAATAAAACACTGATTGGCCAGTAGCCAGGCAGGAAGTATAGGCAGGATAGGCAGACAAGGAGAATTCTGGGAGGAGGAGACGCCAGCCCGCTGTCCAGGGAGCAGCATGTAATGGCACACAGGTAAAGCCATAGAATATGTGGCGACATATAGATTAACAGAAACGGGCTGAGCTTAAGTGTAAGAGCTAGTCAGTAGTTAGCCTGAGCTAATGACTGAGCAGTTTTAATTAATATAAGTCTCTGTGTGTTTACTTGGGTCTGAGTGGCTATGGACTGGGCGGGACACAAAAAACCTTCAGCTATAGTGATCCCAGATTGTACTTGTTGTGTGCAATCACAAAGATAAGTTCCTAATATTTCTTGTTCCATGCTTGAAGGGTAACATGAGCATGTAATACATTTGCAAGATTTGCAAAAAAAGACAGTATTTATAATATTTAAAACACACTAGGCAGTACACGGGAAACATAGTATAGATCTAAAATTCATTCTTCAAAATTTTCATATACTAAGTACGAGGCATCCTAGGTATGTTCCTTAATGATTTTTATATCAATTACACAGTACTCACTGATGAAAACATTAGGGATGCCCTCCATTGGAAATTTAACTAATTTAAACTATAAAGCTTAACATATACAAGAATGACTGCAGTTTAATGGAGGAACTCTTCACAAATACTTGCATCCTTGACCAGGCTCCTCTGGTCTGATATCCCTTTGCTGAAGCCATTATTTAGCTGCCTTACCATGCCCACCTTTAGGTATGTAAAACAACAGGAATTAAGGATCTGTGTCCTTTTTAATTATTTGTGATTTATAAAAATAGCCATTATATATTTTAGTTACACAAATCCATCATTTGTGGGCATGAAGAAATTCTATGTATTCTTTCTCTTCTTGCACCTCACAGTAAGTGAATAATGAGTGGGATATTACTTTAGATTTGGCTCACTATCAGAATAGCATAAGCATCACTCCATTGCCTGAATGCATAACAACCACAGACCACAGTCATGACTTTCCAACCTAATTTATACTACACATTGTCCACGGGAAAGGCTGTAGCATCCCAGAGATCAGCACCTGGTGATCTTGCAAGATCATTCCCAGCTCCTTAGCTGTGCCAATTTTCCTTCTTCATCTTTCATGGTTCAAACTTTTCTTCTTGCTGCTTTGCCCCTTTCATACACCACCTTTCATTTGACTAATTGCTTCACCACGCAGGACTTGATCTTGATTGGCCTCACACAGGATTGGCTATGGTGATTGCTGCAGGAAAAAAGGGCTCCCTTCAGTTTCTTAAGTATTCATTCGTCTACATGATCTGAACTTTAGGTTGGAGTGAATAAAACTGCTACATGTAGACCATGTGCTACAAATTCTTATCTGCACATGGTCTTCATTTCTATGGAATTAGTATGTGCTTGTAGTTGCTGAAGCATGCTTATTATAAGTTTAGTTTGTCGAGAAACTGGCAAATTGCCTTATAGAGAGGCTACATTGCTCTTTATTCTCATCAGAGTGTGACTGATCCAGCTCTCCACATCCTTGCCAGTTTTATGGTGGCTCTTTTGGAAATATTATCTTAGCCTTTTGATATGTATTCATGTTTTCTCATTGTGGTTTTAATTTGCATCTCCCCAAAGACAAACTAACTGCCTTTGGAGGCATTCTCCTGTTATTTGTGCTTTGTGTAGTCTCTGATAAAATGTCTCCTCTTGTCTTTGGCTGATTGTCTAGGTGCAATGTTTCTTCCTTTGGGTCCTCCTCCTCTCCCTTCTCTCTTTCTCTTTTGGTACATTGGCAATATGTGATTTGTAAATATTCTTTATCTACTAGGGATTTTATTTTAATGACAAATCCACAAACTTTTTTAAATCTCAACCAAGCAATTCTCCATCAGATATGGGACAAGTGTTGTCCAATTTAACTCTATTCTGATAATGTCTGCACAGTAATATGGTAAGATCCCACAGGATAAGAACTCAGTCCCACAGGACTGATCCTCCAGTTCAGATATCAATCTCTGCTCCAGGTTGAGGCCTGTGCCTCTAAACAACTGGCTATAAATCAGGGTCACCACAAATCCATATTTGTATTCAGTTAATTTGCTAAACTAGTTCAGAAAACACTTTATTAATATCTACCAATTTATTATTAAAGGTTACACCAAGGACAGAGATAAATAGCCAGACTGAGGACACATTGAAAAGGGGTAAAAGAGCTTCTCACTCTCTTTGGAACAGAACCCTTTAGACAATTCCATCTGCTTATCAAACTGGGACTCTCCAAATTGTCTTCTTGAGGTTTCAAGGAGGTACCATTGCATGGTCACTGATGATGGCATCATTGGCTATGGTATTTAACTTTAATTTCTTCCCCTCACCCACCACAGAGGTTACAGGAGTCCCAAGTTCCAGAGCTCTGATCATAAGGTTCTCATCTTGGAGCCAAGTATGTGCTAACACACACACACACACACACACACACACACACACACACACACACACACACACAAAATCTGTATTGGATTAAATGGTATTCTTATAATTCATAAAACTCCAACAGATTTACAAGCTTTATGCTAAAACCCAGGGGAAGAGAATAAATAAATATGTATTATGTTATTATGTGATAATATCATTGTCAGACTTGTGCAGGACTATTTCTGTCGTTTACAACATTGTGTTATTCTATTTACCTTGTCTATATTAAACTTTTAAACAATCTTGTGATTATCTATAAATAGAACCTTGCTGAAAATTTTGTTTGATTTATTGTTTTGCTTTTGTTTTTTTAAATTATGTGTATTATGTGGGAGAAAATGCATGTGCACATGAGTGTGGGTGTTTGAAGAGGCTTTTTATTTGAGATAAGATCTCACTCTGTAGCTGAGGCTAACCTAGAACTTGATATGTAGATTGGGGTGGCCTTGAACTCACAAAGATCCACTTGCCTCTACCCACAGAGTGCTGAGATCAAAGGTGTGTGCCACCATCCATGGCTTTTGTGTGATTTTCAATGTTATCTTGTTATCAGTGATCATAGATGATGGTATATTAATTCTAACAACTAATTAGGGGATGTGGAGACACAAGTTACCTTCTCTGATTTTTTATGACCTTACTGAACTCACTTATTATATTTCCAGGACAGTGTTGTAAGTTCCTTGGCATTTTCTCTGTTGATAATGATGTCATCTGAAAATACTGACTTATATTTCTTCCTTCCAATCTTCATTGTTTTATTTTCTTATGCTATATAAAATTTCTTTTGATGTAGTAACAGAAGAAATCATTCCCACTTCCAATATTAAGTGTAAGTTGCTTGTTTTTCATGATCATTTAAACAAATGTGCCTTCAAAAGTTTTTTATCAGGAATGGATACTGCGTTTTGTTTATCAGTCTATGGTAAACTGGCACAATCATAATGATTTTTTCTACTCGGACTGTTAATTGGGAGACAGCATTGATTATTGTTTTCAATTTTATATTGGACAATTGTTGAATTTCTGGAGTAAACATTGCTTAGTCGTGGAATCTAATTATCTTTATGCATTGTTGAATTTTGTGTGAAAATATTTTTAGTGATTTTGCATCTACTTTTATGATGAATATATGCCTATAGCTTTTTTCCTTTCTTCTTTTCTTTGAAAATTAGTGCCATTACCTAGTTTTGTAGTAGATAAATGACAGCTTTATAAAATAAATAGTCAATTGTCCCCTCCTTTCTTGTTTTCTGATATACATTCATAGAATTCATGTTAATTTTTCTTTAAACTTAGGTAGGGCTCTCCAGTGACATCATACTGATACAAAATTTCCCTTTGGGGGGATTTTTAAATATTGACTTATAGTTCCTTATTGACTGCCTAGCTATACTACCTTAGCTGTAGCAAGCAAATTTCATATGTTATAGTTTAATTTTCATTTAGTGTCATGAATTAAGTCAGAGATTATTCAGAAGTTGTTGCTTAGTGCTCAAACATTGAGAGATTTTTCTGTCATTGCTCTCTAACTGATTTCTAATCTGATTCTGTAGTGGTTAGAGAACACTCAGATAATGATCTTAATTATATTACATTTGTTAAAGTATCAAACCAGGTGTTCTGGGTTGCCAACATCTTCTGCTCTGAGTCAGGGATGTGAGACAAAAAGAAAACTACCAAAGACCCCCACCACTTGGCAGTCACTCAAGTCCTGAGCTCCTTGGTTTATTTGCCTTTTGTTAATCCAATGTCCCAGAGCGAGAAGGAAAGATTCAATAGATGCTCCCACCATTACAGTGAATTTTCACTGTCTTTTATATTACTATGATACAATGATCACTGATTTGTGAAATAATCAAATTATACCTGTAATATTTGTATTCTGTGCAAAATATTTTTAAAAAATAGCAACAGATTAACCAATCCCATTCTTAGCACATCCCTGCATCCTCTATCAACTCTATCATCTCCTCTGATTCAACATGAATCCTCCAACACCATTCCAAACATTTTCATCAGTGCAGTTAATTGACTAATTTGTGGTGGTGGTCATAATGGTGGTAATTGGTGTAAAGCAAACACAAGATAAATGTGCTTGTGTATACTCATAGGGGTTTATAAAAATGCCACACATACTAGTAAAAAATGAATTGGAAAGTTTTTCAGGTATCTTATTACAAGAAAATATAGCTCGGCATTATAAAATAGGCTAAAAATTTCTAAAAGTGCAATAACTAGAAAAATATAAGGGAAAAACATAAACTTTATTAGTATTAAAAATTATCATCACTTTCTATAAAAGGAGCATATAGCACTAAAAAAATGTTCAGCTATGTATAAATGTAAAATAAATGTCCAGTTAGTTACACTTTAAACAAACTATTCACAGAGGAGGAACCCTGCTTAGGTCAGTATTAAGTGATCAGAATTTGTGTGTGTGTGTGTGGGGGGGGTATTTCTGGGGATGTTGCTCTGAGGTCTTTCTAGCATACGGTAAGTGCCGGGCTCTTCCTCATCAATAATTAGTAGGGTGTGGTGACATGCATCTGCAATCCTAGCACAGGGGACATAGAGACTGGAGAAGTGAATTTAGAGTCATCCTCAGCTACCAAGACTGTAAGAAACCCATCTCAAACAATAACGTTAGTCAATATTAGCCAGAATTCTCTAAAGAGATAACTTTAGAGAACTGATAGAACACATAATTATTATATATAATATAATATATATGTATGGAATTTATTAAATTGACTTACACGATATTGTCCAGGTAGTTCAAAACTGACTGACTCACTCTCGCAAAGCCAAGAGTCTGAGAGTGGCCCAGTCCAGTAGATTACTGGATGTTGCAGTAGTTTTATCTAGCACCGAAGGCCTGGAGGATTTTTGGTGAGCTACTGGTCTTCAGTTCATGTCGGAAGCCTGGGGTAGCTGGTTTAAGTATTGATGAAGAATGCAGCAGCCACAGTAGCTAGATGGACTTGGCAGTAAGAGTAAAGGCAACCATAAAAAAAAATGAAGTTTCCTTCTATGTTCTCCATGTTTTTTCAGCCACCAGAAGGTGCTGTTCATGGTTACATGAGTCTTTCTGCTTCAAATAAGCTGACTGGGAAAGTCCCACACAGGAGTGTTCAGCATTTTAGTCTTGTCCAAATACAGACAAGCTGACAAATGAGATTAGCCATGACAAATAATAATAAGAAAGTAGACATGTTTTCTCAAAGATAAACTACTATTTATTGTATGGCCACATACTGTACACACTGAAGTTTAAATTCAGCACATTTGATAGAAAAAGCTTCCTTGTCAATGGTGCAATTAGTTATTCCTTTAGATACAAGTTCACTCTCAGTGCTGGAAGGCACCCCTAACTAAAGCTCAGGGAAAATGACATCTCCAAGCCTCACTCTCTTCATTTGCAAAAACAAAATAACACTATTTAAGATGGAAAATTTAAACAAAATATACACAATTAACACAATTCTTAGCATATACTAGCTGCTAAATAACAAATGATTAAGTTATTGTTTATAGTTCACTATTTATTGTCAAAAATGTGTTTTATTAGTCTGACAATGGGGAGCTATGCATTTGGGTTCTAATATTGTCTGAGTTACAGATTTGACACCCATGTCTTGCAACATCATTTTTTAGTGATAAATATTACACTCAAAACAACATACTCTATAATCAGGACCACGTACATGTTTCTCTGTTCATAATTATTAAGTATTTAAGATGCTATAGGTGCAGGTAGCTAACAAAAAACTATCTTTAGAAAGATGCAGTCTATCTAGCATCCCTTTGTTTTATATGAGATCACTAGTGACTGAACCATGGAGTTTGAAATAATCAGATTGAAATATGAGGTAAATTGCTATGGAGCATTAGAGAAGCTGTGACATCATAGTTTCTAAACAGTCCCTAAAAGTCAAAATGCTTTATTCCTCCACACGGACCACCAGGGAACACTGACACTCTAATGGCAGCTGCATTTCTTTCAAGCCAGTACATTTCGGACAAGGTTGAGAGTTTTGTCTTTTAATGCTTCATAGCCCCAATTAGGAACAAAATTAGCCACTATCATGGGATGAATTATTCTTTCACAGAAGACTTCTTACAAGTGTATTTGAATTGCAAATGTCAAAACCCCTCAAGAAAATGCAGCCAAAATAATAAATAAGCAGACAAGTTTTCCTAAGAGCAGTGGTAATTCATTATCAAGCAATTAACCTTGTAACAAGCCCACATTTTCAGTTTAGAATACTTCATTCAGTTTTGGAATACGATTGTGGTAAAGGTTGGAGGCACAGGCTAGTACTCAGATGTTAACCATTCACAAACAATTTTACATTAGTGACAGGCAGGAGAGCCATCTGATTATGTTCTCCATTGAAGAAAGCTGACTGTTTGCCAAGCAGCTCTGCCTCTGATTGTCTTTAAGGTTCAGACCTTGGCCATCAAAAGGAAAATGCGAAATGGGGCTTCAGGTAATTAATTTTCCCACTCTGCCTTTCTTAGATTCTAATGAAGGCCTTCAGAAGTCTTTATGACAAATGGACAAAAACAGTGCAGAGCTCCAAATCTTTCAAACCACCTCCTTCATCTGTCTGTAAAATTTCGTGATGTCCTGAATGATGCAAAGGAGTAAGCTGATGATGGTCCAGAGGGCCAGGAGAAGACAGCCAAAAGAGCAGCTTCAGGTTAGGAGAGGTGGATTATTTGAAATTAAGATGTTAGCTACAAAGGCTCTTCGATAAAAGCTTTTTTGGGGAAAAATGTAAAATAGAAAAATGAAAGTATGAGATGTAAAGCTGAGCCAGACCTGTGAAAGCCTATTTGAGAATTGCAAACCTGGGGACAGTCTCAATGTGGATGGGGCCACACCTCCTGGCATCTGCCTTGAGGCAGAAAGGACTGCCTGAATCAGTCACAAGACTGTTCTGCTCCACTTCCTTCAGAGATCACTTGCTGCATTTCTGGCTCTTTTTCTCCCAGTTCTAGTGTTTTCAGTACACTCCAAAGTGCAGCATTGTGTGAACTCCCAGGAAGCTGTCAGAAGCCCCTGTCTTTGAGCCTTTTCTCTTATCAAGGTACATGAGTGGACTGACTTACTGACTTGCCTTTGTCTCGTTCCCCATCCAGTTCTCCAGAATCCTGTGTCAGATACTTTGCTGGGAGTTAATGAGCTCTCTAGTTTTGTCACATTTAGCATCTTATGATGTCATATTGATCTCATTGATCTCTGGACGCTCAGAAAGAACTACATTGTGAAGTATGGACTATGTGTCACAGGACTACATTTTGTTTAAACTACCAATATTTGTGAGAATGAAAAGATAATATTTATATGTGTATGTATGTGTGTATGCATGTTCATGACTATGCAGGTGCATGTGTGTGCATGTATGGGGAGCCAGAAGACAACCTCAGATGACATTCATTTTCTTTGAGACAGGGTCTTTTATTGGACTAGGGCTTGACAAGTCGGCTATACTATGGAAGAGCAAGCTTCAGGGATGCATCTGTCTCTGGCTCCCAGTGCTAGAAATACAAGCACAGGCCACCATGCCTGGTGTTTTCACAAGGGTTCTGGGGCTTGAATTCAGATCCTCACACTTGCAAAGCAAGCTTTCCTGGATGGGCCACCTCCCCAGCCTGGAAGGATAATTTCAACGATCCCCTGTTGATTTCAGTGTCTACTTACCTAAACTTGGTATAAAACTCCTGTTGACCCACAAACTTACTGGGTGGAAACTTAACATTAAAACGATAAAGCCCTCTTTATTCCTCAATCGTTCATGTTCTAGCTTATCCCTAGAATATTCAAATGATGCAATATAGCACTTGTTGAAGGCTTGCTTCTTTCAAATTATAACCATTCTACAGTTTCTCCCATGCTTAACCAATCTTTGCTTCCATGATACCATTATCCATATCTCCATACCTTTAATGCTTGTGCCTCTAAAATACTGTTCAACACTGTCCTTGCAGCTTCCCCATCCATGGAGGAAACCTACTGAATATCTTTTCTGTATTTCACTCTCAAAGTCATCTCCCATCTTTTCCAATTGCTAACCCACCAGAGTGTCTTCATTTCATACCTCTGCTGACCTCACTGCAGCTCTTCAAGTTAAGACTTTGCAGCACCAAGATTCTCTCTTGCTGCTCTCCCCCATCTTAGTAGCTATTCTGCTTCATTCTCCTATTCTAGTATGTTCTTTCTTTCTTTAGGGCATGAAATCTAGTGTTTTCTAAGATCTTATCTACATTGATGTTTTCTTGGGATCTGGATTTTCTCCAGCAACAACTGATCAAGTCCTCACTTGAATTTCAGAAACAGATTTTTGAATGGACATTGCAGATTTGAAATCTCTTTGAAGTGCACTGCCTTTCTTCCCATTACCTTCTATGCCTACACAGAAATACATTCCTCTTTGTTAGCTGGAGACCAGCTTAATGGCATCAGTACCCACCAACAAGCAAGTCAGATTATAAAGTCTGGTTATGTTTAAAGACAAGAGATACTTAGGTTTTGACCCTGACTAGGATGAACTTTTCTCTGGTCTGTTAATGAAATGCTAACAAGAGGTACAAAGGAGAATGGAGTGATTGCTCAGTGGTTAAGAGCTTGTATGTCTTTTGTTTTTGTTTTTGTTTTTGTTTTTCAAGACAGGGTTTCTCTGTGTAGCTTTGCGCCTTTCCTGGAACTCACTCTGTAGCCTAGGCTGGCCTCTAACTCACAGAGATCCACCTGCCTCTGCCTCCCAAGTGCTGGGATTAAAGGTGTGCGCCACCACCGCCTGGCTGAACTTGTATGTCTTGTATATACTTGTACATACTTCTCTTAAAGAGGACCTGAATCAGGTTCCCAACGCCTATGTCAGGAAGCTCACATCTAGCTGTAACTCTAGATGAAGGTGTTCTGACACTCAGTGCTGCTCTTTTTGAGCATGTGTACTCATGAACACACAGGCACACATACATGCACACAATTTAGAACAAAATTATTCATTACAAATGAAGCAAACAGGAGACTACTAGTGAATATAGTTACATACTTTTCATTTTTCTTATGAATATAACTGCTCAAACTTTGGGGTTTTTAGATCTCCACAGAGAAGAAGATATTTTCTGAGGCATATAATAAATGACCTCTGTCTTGTGAGCTTTTAACCTATTGCTACATCAGAACTAATAAACTCTCACCTCTGGTTACTCGGTTACTCTGATACCTTGAACTTAACATTGTTAATGTCTCAGCATTTTAGTGATGGTCCTTTATCTATGCCTCTGCAAGCATTTATATCTCCCAAGTGCTATTTGTAGGCAGATCTAGTCATAGCTCACCACAACATGATTACTCATTGGAAAAGGTGGAATTTTCTTTGCTTGTTTCCTCTGAGTAACAGTCTACACAGTACATGATTGAGTACTGTTGCTTCTACCTTTAAATACCTCTTGCCTATCGTTTTCCGGCTCACTGCTGTTTCTACCAAGATCTCGCACATATAAAAGTTTCCAAGCTAGTGTCTAATGTCAAACACTGTGTTCTTTCCTGTTTATTCTGAATTCCAGTATCACCAACTAAGTCCTAGATAAATATAATGCTGCTTGACTCCTCAAAAATCCTTCAATGCCCTCTTAACACCTTCAGATAAACTTCACCTGTCACAGCACAGCAACAGACTCAAGACAAGCAAGGTCCAAACAAGCTCCAAGATTTCATTTATTTCTGCTTTTACTTCTTTCTAAGTCTCAAAGGACTTCTAGTTCTTCAACCACATCCCACTTACACAAACCTGTATGCTTTCCAAACTGTGTGGAATAATTTTCATTTTCAAACAAATCTTTTACAGTGTCTGCTAGTCTACAGAACTCTTTTGAGATTTCCACATACAACTTACCTCAGACCTCACAGATTCCATTTTTAAGCACATGCAGACATTATCAACTCCTTACCAACTCTTTCCTACCAGCCATATTCAAGTCATCATGATCTTTGTGGTTATTCTTAATTTTTAAAAATTTCAAATATAATTACAGCATTTCCCACTTCCCTTTCCTCCATCCAACCCTTCCCATGCACCTGCAGTTGTTACCCCCTGAAATCATTGCCGTCATGATCTTTCAGATAGTTTGATGCTATATTCATCTAACCATCTATTGATCTGACTCACCCCTACAGCGACCAGAAAGGTCCTTTAAGTCCTATGTCAAATCAGTATGTGTCTGTAAAGGATGCATCACAAAGTCTTCAAGATGCTTAAAATGGCCCAGAACACCAAACTGAATCTATTATTCTTCCTATGCAAACAAACCCATTATAAAATTTATTACAAAAACAACAACAATAACAATAAACAATTTCATCTTGAGTGAGGTAACTCAGACTCAAAATGACAAATATTATCTGAATTCTCTTATATGTGGATGTTAGCTTTTAATCCTTCAGTGGGCATATTACTATCTATAGAATCACAGAAGTTATGTATAGAATAAGAGCCTGGGGAAGAAGATGAACTCCTAAAGTAAGGGAAATAGAATATATAGTTATGGAGAGGTGGGACAGGGGAGAGTTGAAAAGAGGGATTAAATGGAGAGGGACAGGAAAGAGGAAGGTAAGGGAGAGAATGGGGAGGGACAGCTAACAGTAAGTGTCATTTCAAGAGTCGTATTAATACCTACTACATTAGAAGCTTCCTAAAATATATACATATATAAAAGAAATCTGCTGTGGATATCACTCTGTATAAATAAAATGCTGGTTGGCCAGTAGCCAGGCAGGAAGTACAGGAGGGACAAGCAGAGAATTCTGGGAACTGGAAGGCTGAGTCAGGACGTGCTGCCAGCCACCAAGATGAGGAGCAGGATGTAAGGTACCGGTAAGCCACGAGCCATGTGGCAAGGTATAGATGAATAGAAATGGGTTAATTTAAGATAGAAGAACTAGATAACAAGAAGCCTGCCACGGCCATACAGTTTGTAAGCAAGATAAGTCTCTGTGTGTTTACTTGGTTGGGTCTGAGCAGCTGTGGGACAGGTGGGTGAGAGAGATTTGTCCCGACCATGGGCCAGGCAGGACTGGAGAAAACTCCAGCTACAGAAATCTAAATGGACTCATGAAGTAACGGGGTGACAAAACCCCAACTAGAGCTCCTATGACTTCAAGTTAAACCTACAGTGCCAGGAACGGGTTACAGCTAATCGAGTTGTGGGCTGAAAGGGCCCCATGTAAACCTGAAACAACTCAGGCCATCACCGAGGCTATTGGTTGCTCTCCACAGATGGATGGAAAGGCCCTGTTACTAAGACAACACCTGCATATCTCACTGAACACAGAGAAGCCAAGCTGGTACCTAACTAGAGCCTTCATCCTACTGACCAGTGTTCATGGTACTAGAAGGTACTCTGCATGCTACCAGAGAGGAAAACTAAATACCAATCTAGCCACGAACCCTTCAATCTACAACGGTGGCCTGTTTGCACAATACACTAGTTCAATAATGGAACAAAAGCTGTAGGAGTAACCACACATTGTCTGACTGAGTTTAAGGACCATTCCATGAGATGGAACTGTAGCATGAATCTTAAAAGGCCTTATTAATAAAAAATATGGAGCCAGATACTGTAACAGTTGCCTTGAAAACAAAAATGGATACTGACCAGCTCCACTCCAGTGACATACGTGATTTTGGCAAAGTCAGTGTCTTCAAACACCTGACCTTGTCCACATGACCTTGTGAACAATTACCTTGCTTCTTTCCTGTCACAGTTCTCCTTATTCACATTATATCAACAGTAAGATGTCTTTCTGCCACAGCAATGAACCTCTACCTTTGCATTTTTCCATCTAATGACTTTACTCCTTCAGATTACACACACACACACACACACACACACACACACACACACACACACACGAAGAAGAAATCTCTCCTCCTCACATGAAGATGCTTAACTAGGTCTACAATTGAATTAGTAGTAAATATATTAACTGAAAAACATACATATGCATTTTATTTAGTAATGTTTATAAGTATAAAACAGGGAAAGATAGAGACACACACACAGAAGAAGTTAGAGCTTAAAGTTTATACACCAGCTCTTTGTTGATATTATTTACTTTTATTTTATGAGTATTTGTCTGCATGTGTATTTGTTCACCACACACATGCCTGATGGAAGCAGAGGCAAAAAGAAGATGTCAGAGTATCTGGAAATAGAGGTACAGACAGTTGTGAGCACCATGTGGGTGCTGAAAATGAAACCAGGGTTCTCTGCAGGAGCCATAAGTCACTCCTAAAGCCTGAGACATCTCCTGCCCTGATAAGCTAGTTTTGTCAATGAGAAGTAGAAAATCTGAGAAGACAGTGGACCCTGGTTTTGGAGAACTCCTTGTGGGAATGGTGAGGAAGTAAAAGTCTGTTTGACAAGGTTGTTTATGAAGAGTTTTCTTGGACTTTCTTCCTCCAGGTATGAGTTGGGTACTTTTCACACATGATTTTACCATCTGCCTTTAGGAAGGAAACTATAGGCCAGGTGGCCCTTCCTGCCATTTCTTTAAGTGACATAAAATAATTACCATATCGGAGTGTTACTTGTTATGTGGTGTGATCTGATTCCCAGCTAGCCAGGCTGATAAATAAATAACAGACAGACAGACAATATGGATGACAGATATGATTCTCTCACTAGTTAAAATGCATGCTACCCCAGTTATCAGCTTTGAGAGAGAATACTTTCCCGAACATTCTATTTCTCCTCATCCTACTTCAGTTACATAACAACGTACAATTTCACCTATATTTCATGTTTTCTCTTCAATTATAATAGAATAAATCTTCATGATAGGAGGTCTTGAATATTATCTTTATTTCTAGATCTCTGAGAAAGGAGTTTATGAAGAAATAAAGGAATACATATATAACTATGTCAATGAATATAGTATTTTCACCTAAAAATGATAAAGTATGACCACATTTTTATTATATTAAAAGGAGTTTGCTACCAGTTTGGAGACATTTAAAAACCAAGGTCAGCCATCCTATAGGATATATACACATAAGCACATCTATTTGCTCACCAAGAAGCTGATTCTCCAGGTGGACACCTTGCTGGGAGACCATTAATTCTTCTGGGCACCTCACCAACCACAAGCAAACCTTAAAAGTCACAGTTGTTTTCATTCTATACTTTAATATACTTAAATCTAACGGTAACCCTTAGTAATAAAGACATGATTATTTAAATGTGCTAGAAAGGTGCTAGGGAGATGGCTTAGCAGGTAAAGTGTCTCTTGTGCAGGCATGAGGCCTGGAGTTCAGATCCTCAGCTCCAATATAAAACTAGGGCATGGTGGGACACATCTGTAAGCTGAGTGCTAGAGAGTCAGAGACAGGAGGATCATAGGACTTGCTGGCCAGATATCCTAGCCAATGCATGAACCCCATGTTCAGTGAGAGAGCCTGTCTTATAAAACAGATGAAAAGAGATTAAGAAAGTACTCAACCCGGAACTAACTCTGGCTTCCATATGCACATGAACTCATGTGCATCCCTATCCATATGCACACATGCACACATTAACAATAGCACACACATATACCACATAGGCACAAACTCTAAGAATTAACACAAACATATTTACCAGATACATTGGTTTCCTTGTTTCCTAAGTACTAAGTGTGGCTGTAGATGACATAAATTTATCTTATGACAGGCTAGAATTCCAAAGCCGAAATGCTGACAAGACCCCTTCATCCTCTTTTCCTGTCTCTTCCAGACTCTGGTGGCCTCTGGTGCTCTTGGCTGGTAGCCACTCGACTCCCATCTCTGCCTGCTTTCAAAACCCATTGTCCCTGTGTCTGTCTCTCTCTTAAGAGAATAGCAGTCACACAAGATGATGGGTCCACCCTCCTCCAGTATGATGTAACTTTAACTTCATTTTCCATAACTTTACTTCCAAATCAGATCACAGTCTGAGATACTGGAACTTGGATTTAATTTGTGGGGAAATTTTAAACCACACATTCTGAAAATACAGCTATATAAGTTTTCAGTCATGAATATTGTTTCTTTTTTCATTTAAATTTTATTTATTCAGCCATTCTTTTCTGGCATAATGACATGTTCTGAACAGCAAAAATGACCTGAATCTCTCCCTTACCTATTAGGAGATACAGAAACAAATATTTAAATACAATGTTTAGGTGTAATACTGCACCGGTAAAGTGCCCTGGGAACACAGATGCAGGTGTGCTTCATTCAGCTTGTGAGATCAAGCAAAACAACGCAAGATCATTTTTTATGTAGTACTGTGGATGTATGAGAGCTAGACAAGCGGAAAGATCAGAGAAGACATCCTAAACACAGGACCATTCAACATATATATATTGAGCACCTGCTGTGTGCTAAATGTGAAGGTTAGGAGCTGGCATGCTGATGTAATCTGTGTTTGTGTCTGGGGATACAGACATTAAATGTGTCTGTGTTGATGGAATGTTAATTTAGCAAGGAACCCAGAAGAGTAACTGTTCATCATAATGAGATGTGATAGTTGCTCAGAAGGAGCTCTGAAACAGGTAAAGAAAAGAAATACTGAGGCTTGAATATCCAGTTAAGTGACATGGAATTATTATAAATACAGCCAAGTGAAATGACTGAACTTTTTTTTTTCTAAAAGCAGCCTCCTGGGGAGCATGTAGTACAGATTGAAGAGTACCTCAGCATGCATTGTCCACAACATATTACCATTACAAGTCCAGGTTTTCACACAAACATAGAATGTGGTCTTTGCTAGATGCTGCTTGCATGTTCTTTTATCATCTTCCATAAAGTAGACAGTTAGGTCCAATACAAACAGATGCTATGCAAATAGAGGGCCAAGTATCCATATTACTTTTAGATATCAAGCTTTGAAAAATAGAAAGAGTACATACTAACTCAAAGATACTTTATTGATGTAAAGTTTTTCTATGTACTTGACATATTTTTTAAAATCCTCCTTTTGAACCACTGGGCTAAACAGTTAAAAGGATTTATAGGGAATCCTTCATAGAGAACACAGTTTTTATAAACACAATTTTATTATTATCCTTCCCGTCTCAAGGGTAGCTCAGAAAAAGAATATCGGATGGACATGAAAATTCATAGAACAGATTAATGCCTATATATATTGTGAGTATATGGTACAAAACATGTATTTGTATTAATATATCATTTATATGTATATACACATATACAGAGAGAGAGAGCAAGAGAGAGGGAGGACTTTGGAAGTCAACTAAAACATTGATAGAAACTTTTGCTAAATTGTTAAGTATAAGCAAAGAACGTCATAGAAGAACAAACTTCCCTCTGCACACTCAAGTTCCTTAGGTGGTGATATGTGCATTACACTGGGGAGAAACCTGGTTCACAAAGGAAAGTGCCAGACAAGAGGAGGCGGGAGTCTGGGGCTTGTCCACCCTGTCACTGGGTAAAGAGAAGGAGGCAAGGGCACTTATAGAAAGACAAAGGGCTTCACACAAGGTGAGGAGCAGGAAAAAGGGCACACTTACAGGAAATCAAGTCACATTTGGGGGAGATAAATGAGCCCCTAGAAAAGGAAATGAGGAGAGGGCAGGGGGAAGGAGATGAGGGGAGAAGTGGGAGAGGGGAGAGCAGGGGAAAGAAGAGGACAGAAGAGGAGAAGGGAGGGGAAGGAAGGAGAGGAGGGGAGGAGAAGGGATGGGAG
>CABHPR010146991.1:41097-52995 GCA_902168415.1 Peromyscus melanophrys
GAGGGGAAGAGAGGGGAGGAAAGGAGGGGAGGGAAGGGGAGGGGAGAGGAGGGGAGGGGAGGGATGATTCTATGAGCATCTGTGTAGCTGTGTTTCAAACCTTCAACTCTCTAGGTGCCTCAGTCTCTCCTGACCATTCACTGGAAGGGCAAATCATGACATTCAGTCTTGACTTCTTAGGGGTGGGGCACTGCTTTTCTACAGAGAAAGGAGTTCAGTAACTGAATTTCCTTCAGTTCAAAATGCTTGTAATCCAGTGGCTTGTTTCAGATGAGTTCAACCCAGAGAACAGAAAGACGGTCCTAGGACTCAACAGAAAAGTAGAGGTGTGCCATGCTGAGCTTTTGGCACTTCAGGAACAATCTAACACGGTGATCTCACTGTCACCAGGTGGTGGTCAAGGCTTTACAGGCTTCACTTCCAAGTCCTGGTGCCTGACGGCTAGCATGGTCTGTTTCTGTCGCTGTCTTCCTTCCTTTGTCACTGGTTTTTAAAAAAGAATGAAAGCAGTTTAAATTCTCCACGTTCTCCTTGCCTTAGTCCTTTTCTAAGGAGACTTTTGGTTTAGAAAAAAAAATCTACAGTCATGATGATGGTACAGCTTAGTTGTACACAGCATGTTTATTAGGTTTAATCCCCAGACCACAGGAAGTGAGAAAGGAGAGAAAGAAACAGGGAGGGAAGAAAAGAGGATGGGAAGGAAGGAGGGAGAAAGGAAGGAGGGCTGGAGGGAGGGACGGAAGACTATAGATGATGAAAGTTAAGGAACTCCTGTTAGGACTTTAAAATCCTGGCCAAAGACACAGTCCTGTGTCGCTGGAGAGAAGACAGTCCTGCCTGTACACAGTGGGTCCTCCAAGTCTGGACCCAGTGACTAAGGACTGCACAGGCCATGGCTGGAGGACTGGGTGTGGGCTTCCAGAGCGGGAAGACAGAGTCCATGCACAATTGTATCATGGCCGACCCTTCTGCACCAGCAAAGCTGATTATGATTCCAGAACCATCCCACATGCTTTCAAATTATCTCTACTAAACATATGTGATGCAAGTTGTAATCTGAAGTGCTTTTCTATAAAAATATTAAAAATGCATTTCTCTTTCATGGACTGGTGCACTCTATAGTTCTACCACAAATGCTGCAGCCTTAACCCCTGTCTTTTCCATTTTTTACTCACTTTTATATCCAGATGAGAGGTTTCAAAGGCATTCTCATTTGCTGTGTATAAAAACTGAAGTGCAACAGGAATCCTTAGGAGAGCAAGCTGCCTCTACCACACTCCATTACTTCCTGCACTGTCTGTGGTTACTGGGCATGAACTTCACAAAAGGCTTCCTTAGAAACCAAGGGCAAGATCCCACCTCGGTGAAAGAATCTATTAAACAAAATCAAAGCCCATGAGATCTGGAGAAAAGGAAAAACAAAGAGATACCTGACCCTACGTTTGCATGAAAGAGTAAAGCCTCAGCACCTTCTCTCTGGAGGTTTCGAACAATGGCAGGGGAACAAAGACACTCTGAGCAGGAGGATGATTGCATTACAGTGTGATTGTGTGCTCACTCGGCAATTAATTAACACAATAATTATTGGCCAATGTTTATTCATAACATATTCCTGGTGTGCAAAACATAAAATCCACACGCATGTATGTAGGTGTGTATGTACAGATCTATATTCTTTTTAGTAGGAGGGAAATTATACACACACACCCACATTAAAGTCACATTAAGGTGACTTTAAAAGTACACACAGGAAATACATATTTTAATTATCTCAGTACCTGTGTGTCTTCCGTGTATGTGTGAGTGCAGGCATGAGTTAGTTCTTTCCATCTGTAGATTGAGGAGACGAAACTCACATCACCAGATTCGGTGGCAAAAGCTCTTACCCACTGAGCCACCTCTCCAGGCCATGTTATACTTTTTGTTTGTTTATATTTTTGTTTGTTCATGGTTGAAGCATGTTCTCATGTATCCCACGATGGTTTCAAATTCATCTCATAGCAGAGGATTCTTTTGAATATCTAATCACCCAGCCCTTACCTCCCAAATGCTAGAATGCACTATCACATCAAATTTTATACGATGCTGTCATTGAATCCGAAGTTTCATTCATAATAGATAAAAATTCTATCAGCGGAAAAAGCCATGGAAAGATTTCTTTCTTTTTTTCCCAGATACTAAATATAGGTTCCCAGGTCATAAGAGGCAACAAACAAACAAACAAAAACAAAACAAAACAAAAAAAGCAGACCAATGGAAAAAAGCAGACCAGTGGTAAAAACCACATGGTCCAGGATTTAAAACCTGTTCAGTGAAAGTGTAATCTCTATTTGAGCAAGCTGAATGACCTCCCAGGCTGCAGCAGCTCAGACTTGTGCTGTGGCTGCATTATTTTCTGCTCACTGTTGGAAACCAGTGCAACAGTGTCGAAGCCAGTATCAAAACTTGCTGAGGGTGGGTATGATACCCTGCTGTTGTGACAAGTTCTACAACTCTAATGGCTGCTGCTTTCAGTTGAGTCCTTTGCAGACAGCATTTGGCATGGGAGCACATATCATATAACCCTAGATTTGTGATCTGTGTTAAAAATAAAAACAAGGGTTGTTTTCATTCTTTTACAAATAAAACTTTCGGTTATGATTGCAAATCTACTTCATTCTTCCTCAGTACTCTAATTTACATTTATCAAATCAAAACCCACAGTATGAGTGACTTTGAAAAAAAGATATATTGGAGGAACAACCCAATCCGGGTCCACACTGGCGCTTTCTGAATGTATGTGACAGGAAACACGTGAACATGTGGAAGCTCCCAGACAAATCCTTCTTCTCTTCCCTCTCTGTATGATCCTCTCCTCCTCACTGCCCTGTCAGCCTCTGGGGGTGATATGTAAATTAGCAAGCCTGTACACCAAGCTCTACAGTTAGTGAAGAGCCTCAGCTGCTACAAAGTCTATTAGAGAGGTTGGCTGGACTTGGTCGCTTTAGGCAGGATTAAAATGCAGTCTACTGTCTTGCTTTGGGTCTACTTTGAAAGTGAGGTATTTTTTCCAGCAATTTTCCATCTAGTCTTGACACTCTGGGACTTGTGACGGTTGATAGGCAGGTGGATGATTGAGTTGTTTTCCAGTTAAGAAGTGCTTAGCAAAAGAGTTATGGGGCAAAGCAGCCAATAAAGCCATCTACAAAGACTAATGGGCAATGCTGACAGACCCATAAGCACAGCAGGTAGCATGCTTGGCTCTCTTTCCTGTCACAGGGTGCATTCTCGCTGCATTTGCAACATGCAGGACCATACCTGTCAAAGAATTCATTTGGAATTTCAAAGATAAGATCACCATGCATAAGTGTGAAACACTGGATTACTCTACCACCAGCTCTTTGTGATAGTGACTTAACTATCCTTGTGACAGTAAAGCACCTGGCTCCAGCATTCATAGGAAGAAAATGAGACAAATTCTGAGCAGTTATTTAGCATATAGAGACCTTGATTTAGTTATGTTCAAAATCACCTCTTCAAAATGACAGAGCCTCCATTTTTCTCTCAAGCCCCTCCATAGAAAACCTGCTGGCTGGCCACAATTTTTAGATCTCCTAATTCCAGGGGTGTTTCTACCACCGTATTTCCAACAGCAAGAGCAGTGGGAAGAAGAGAGAAGCTCTGGCTTAAAACTGGACTGTAGAATTCAGTCATAACTGGGCAACTAAGAAGCCTAACCTCATGAGAGACTAACATTTTCCATGAAATAAATCAGACTTGCTGTTTTTATTTGTAGGCAAAGAGCAAAGAGCTCCAGTCATGAGACCTGTGTTCAATGTGTAAGCAGTCAAATGGGATATTCCAAAAGTGAAAACAAAACAAACCCAAAATCTGTTCGCCCAAGAATCTGTGAAAACACAGGCAGAGACAAAGTGAAACCTGCTAATTCCCTGGACTGGTTTATTTGTTCTTTCTTCAAACAACTTGTACAGCAACTTCCATCCAGGACTTACTTAACAGAGACAAAAATGAAGCACAGTTTTTTCCTTGTATTGTTTTAAAATTGAGCTATTTTGTTAGTTCCTCTGTCAGTCACACCTGAAAGTGTGAAAATAATTTAGGTATGAGGCATCCCACTTTGCCTCAGTGCTTCACTTGTTATTTTGTAGCAGTGCTGTGATCTTTCCAAAACTCTTCTAGATGCCAAGGAATCAACTTGCAACTTAGATAATCAAAAAGGAAAACAGTATCTTGTACACACAACCAACAGGGAATCTCTGTATCAGCAAAGTTCACTGCTATCAGGACGCTGCAGTGCCCTTGGCTGTTTTAGCCCATTTCATAGGGCGTAAACACTACATAGCAGTCTATCCAATTAAGGCTTCGTCTCTGCTACATAAGAGCAGTAGAATCAGACCCTGGCTGGCATGTGCTTCTCAAACGCTTCATCAGATCAACAGCAGCATTGTCAGGTACCTTCTGCCTTAGAGAAACCAAATAAGTAAGGACAGTTCTCACCTACATCTCAGAGTACTGCAAAGCACTGTGGGGGATGCTAACATGAGCCCTCTTCCTGCAGCTGGACTGCCCTTCCCTTATTGCCTCTGCTCCATAAAGAACTGACTCACTTTGACTAGTGAGATAAGGAGGGTCTCACATCCTTGGCTGCCCATTTCACAAAGGGTTAGTGAGGTCCATGCTTTAATCTCCTGTCTCTATAATGAGGACTCAGTAGATGTAGGACTCTAATTTTCCTAATTGTAACTTATCTGTGTGAACAGCCTGCTTACCCTGTAATCCTGAACACAGTGTCCAAATGTTGGAACTCAGGCAATTAATAAAGCTGTTCACACACATCAAAACCTCAAGCTGTGTTCCTATCACACCCCCAGGACAATAAAGTTTCAGCTGTCTAAATGCAGAGAGGGAAGAAGAAAGAAGTATATTGGTTCTCACCCACCAGTCTGCCACATTCAATGCTCTGGGGTACTGTGCACATAGAAGACAGTGGAACAGGCTTCTGTGCAAGACCCCAAAGAGGAAGGCCAGAGTGAGAAAAACTAAGAAACTGCAAATGGCATTTGGTACTGACTAAAAATAAGAGCGATGGAGAGTCAGAGAAAAACCTAGAGAGGAAATCTCAGGAAGGGCTGTGGGAATGTGAGGGCTATAGATCAAACAACATCAAGTCATTATTCTACATGAGGTCTCAGAATAGTGAGGCCCAGAAAATTTAGATGACCTGTATACACATGTGACAGTTATAAGCAACCTATTTGTTTAAGGCACTCTTTATTTACATCATTTAATTACAAGAATATATCTGTGAATAGACAGAATAACAAGAATTTTACTATCCCCACTTTGGGAACTGGCATAGAAAGCTAAGAATTACTCTATGTTATATAGCTGGCAAGAAGTGAAGAGAGATTAGAAAGATATATAAGCAGGACTGAAATAATATATATGTTCTTTGATTTCTGGACAAAGTCAGTAATACATCACTTGGAATGCCTCATGCCTACGAACTCTCTTTCACAGAAATAGTCGAACAAGAATATGAAGTTATTTATACTTAACTGGATTCAAAAACTAAAGAAATACTTTAGGGCTTAGTGATTGTGGTGTTTAGCCAGAGAGAGACTGAATCCTTCCAACAGCCACACGATCTTGGATGTAGATCTTTCCTTAGCAATCTTCAGAAGAGCTTCCATCCCTGTCATGGAGTTTACCTTGAAACAGCATGTTGGGAAACCCTCACACAGAGGCCGTAATTAAACCAGACACTGACTATTAACTACAGGAACTGTTACATTAAAAATAAGTGTGGTTTAAACTTCTAACTTTATGATAATTTAGTTTGTAGTGATAGATTACTAAGCAATTATTTATGTATCTTTTTTCAATAAAACAACTGGAATCCCCTCCCGTGTCAAAGGTGCAAGCATGCTTAACAATTACCTTTCCTCTTGCGTTCCTGCTTCACATGCTGCTTAAAGGTGCTGGAGTGGGTCCAAGGAGAAGCACTTACATTGTGATCTGGGATAGTAGATGCAGGCTTACCATGTTCTCTCTAATCCCCTGGCAGATTTAATACTCAGTTGTCCACTGTCAGGAACTGCAAGGTCCAAATCATTTATTATGGTGTATTTAAGAATATTTCTATATTAACCAGTTCTTTTGACATAAACATTAATGGAGAGCATAATTCAGTCTCAAGGTACCTTATGGAACATTTATCCTGAATTGCTTTACCAAGGCCTGCAAACAGGTGATGAACATTTTCCTCTGATGATGCATGTAGCCCAGAACTATTGTGACAGACAAAGGAAGGGAGGGAAGCCAGGAAAAAGAGATATCAACCTCTTCAGTTGTTCCCAGGCAGTTTTTCATTTACAATGTCCTTTTTATTAATGTTTCTTTCACTCATCTTTTTTTTTTCCTTTTGCATGGGTTAGAGATGAGTAAGAAATTGGTTTAATCATTTTCTGAAAAATCAGCTAAATTCTAATGTTGTTTGATTACATCCAGTTGCAAAACTGTCAAGTGCATTTCCATTTAGAGTGCTTGCTTAAACAGCCGTGCAAATGGTGACACCCAAAAATCAGCCTACAGCCCGAGTGAGTTCTGCGTTCTTCTCAACACACACTGCCATTAATCCACTCCCCTATTCTTGAAAACAATGCGTTTTTCCAGCACATCATTCCTTAAATGAGGGTGATCCATCACCACTGGAGATTCACCAACCAGGCACATTAATAAAAACAGACAGCTTCTGTGGGCTTTCCTTTGGGAAGGCTTGTTCCCCTTGAGAGCAATGTTTGGTTGTTTGTGCCAAAAATTCAACCCAGATGTTTCCGCAAGTTCTACTTCCCCGGGTGTAACATTTCCCTGGACCGCAATGCATGGCAGCTCTCATTCCAGGCTTCATTAAGAGGCCGTTCATCTTAAAATGATCCACTCAACATAACGAAAAGGGATTTTTCCCCTCTTCTAAACATGGAGGGATTAGAAGTTATTGTATTAACTGTACAAGACATCCTAATCTCTGATCAGTCTGGCATTTTAATGTGATTAAAACCCACACATACATCACCTATATCCAAATGCCTATTTGATTAGTAACAGTGAGGATCAAACAACTGGAAATTAGTAAAAATCTCAAACTCTTGCCAATTGTTCTTCAAATTTTAAAGATATCTGGATATGGGCCTGGAGACATGGTGCAGTGGTTAAGAGCATTTGCTGCTCTTCACAGGACCCAGAATTCAATTTTACCATCACTGTCAAGTGAATCATGACTGCCTGTGGCTTCAGCCTCAAGGCATCCAGTTCCTCCTTCTGGACTCTGTGGGCACTTGGACCTACACATGCACATACGCACACACAGACACCCGTGGGTATACATAGTTAAAAATAAAAACAGTTATTAAAAATGTAACTGGAATTGCTGCATTGAACAAGTCTATAATATTGAGGTCTACAGAGGAAATGAGTATCCACATGTCAGTATCTATTAAGAATTCGTGCCGGGCGTTGGTGGCGCACGCCTTTAATCCCAGCACTCGGGAGGCAGAAGCAGGCGGATCTCTGTGAGTTCGAGGCCAGCCTGGGCTACCAAGTGAGCTCCAGGAAAGGCGCAAAGCTACACAGAGAAACCCTGTCTCAAAAAACAAAAAACAAAAACAAAAACAAAAAAACAAAACAAAAAAAAAAAGAATTCGTTAAGTGGTGTTTTGTTGAATGGGATCACATGACCTGAATTTTCTCCTTAAACACCCATGAATTAACAGCTAGTTATGTAACTTTACCTTCACATATTTCTTGTACATGCTTTCGTCTCTAAATCCTGCTATCCTGTTTCAGAAACCAGATCTTCCATCCACATGGTACAGTAAGTTCTCCAACAGAACATTTTAAAATTAATGAACAGATTTACTTATCTTCTCCACACTTAATTTAACCTATAACAATGATTGAAATGATCCTAGCTTACACTATTGAATAAAATATTTAATCATTAGTAATACTGGAAATAAAAATATCAATTGTAAATTAGCAAAAATCAAGCAGTGTGTGAGTGTGTGTGTGTGTGTGTGTGTGTGTGTGTGTGTGTGTGTAGATACCTAGAAAGGTATAAAGAAAGTTCCTAGGGCTGATCACTTCTTTTTCTTGTTGTGATTCTTGGCAAACAGTTTCTAGGGAATTAAGTCAAGAAAAAGCTACTGAGAAAATGTGTGGCTAGATTATAGCAATAGACTTATATGGTTGACCTATATAGTGGTTATTTGAAGTAGAATACATGATATTCTGAGTAGAAACTGTGCTGAGTATTTAATTGCATGATGTTACCAAGACAAAGGGAAGAGTTTTCCAAGAATCTAACTGTAAACCCAGATTTAAGATCAAGAAGTCCAGCTGGGATCTCCTGCTCCCCTAAGCTCTCTTTCCCTCGACCTTTGCCCTTCATTACCCCCACTCACATCCAGGTTGTTCATGTAGATCTCATCCATTTCTCTGTCATTGGGCGATCCCTGTGTCTTTCTTGGGGTCCTGTTTTCTAGGTAGCCTCCCTGGAGTTGTGAGTAGCAGTCCAGTCATCCTTGCTCCACATCTAGTGTCCTCCTATGAGTGAGTACATACCATGTTTGTCTTTCTGAGTCTGGGTTACCTCACTCAGGAGGATTTTTTTCTAGATTCATCCATTTGCCTGCAAACCTCATTATCCATTCTTCAGTTGAAGGGCATCTAGGTTGTTTCCAGGTTCTGGCTATTACAAATAATGCTGATATGAACATAGCTGAGCAAGTGCCCTTGTGGTATGATTGAGCATTCCTTGGGTATATGCCCAAGAGTGGTATAGCTGGATCTTGGGGGAGACTGAGGGAACCGGATGCAGAGATCCATGGCCAGGCCCCAGGTGGAGCTCCAAGAGTCCAATTGGCGAGAAAGAGGAGGGTTTGTATGAGTGAGAATTGTTGAGACCAAGGTTGGAAAAAGCACAGGGACAAATAGCCAAACGAATGGAAACACATGAACTATGAACCAATAGCTGAGGAGCCCCCAACTGGATCAGGCCCTCTGGATAAGTGAGACAGTTGATTAGCTTGATCTGTTTGGGAGGCATCCAGGCAGTGGGACCGGGTCCTATCCTCAGTGCATGAGCTGGCTTTTTGGAACCTGGGGCTTATACAGGGACACTTGGCTCAGCCTGGAAGGAGGGGACTGGACCTGCCTGGACTGAATCTACCAAGTTGAACTCAATCCTCAGGGGAGTCTTTGCCATGGAGGAGATGGGAATGGGGGGTGGGCTGGGGGGGGAAAGGGGGGGAGAACAAGGGAATCTGTGGCTGATATGTAAAATTAAATTAAATTATAAAATAAAAAAAGATTAAGAAGTCATATGTGTTTATCCTACAAAGAAAACGTGCCATAAAGGAAATGTTGATCCAAGTCAGTTAATCATATCATCACAAAGAATTATATTGAAGAAATAAATGGAATCAATAAAGGCTGAGCACAGAAGAGGAACATGGTATGAAACGAAGGAGGAGACTGGGAATAGACTCATTTATATGATTAATATTTTTCTCAAATATTCCTGAAGTTGGCTATGGATTTTACAGTGTCCCAGAGCACTAGGGTTCAAATTAACTCTAGCTCTTATGACTTCATCCCTCAAAGTCACAACTTGAGTTAGAATGTAGAAAATCACAGTAGAGGACACATCATCCAAACAACTAGAAAAGCCAGTAAGCTGAAACATCGCAGCTGCACAAATAAAAGAAATCAGGGAACTGAGTATGTAAAGAACCTAACGGAACCGAGACACAGAGAGTTCTGCACACTTGAGCAGCTGTTTCACCCCTGATGGAACAATGAGGAGGAGGCAGGGCCCGGAGACAACTCTGGCAAACCTCCCCCACACCCCTGTAGCACATCAAAGGGAGGGGCAAAGTGTTGGGACCAGGAGCAGCTGCCTCATGACCACTGGCCCTTCCTCAGGGCGGCAGCATGGGACCTCGAAGGCTCGAAGCTTGGGCTCCAGGACAGGGTTTCTGAAGAGCCAGGACTGCCTGGGAAAGAGAGCTCCACAGTGACCCAGAAAGCTGGAGAGTGAGAGCAAATGAAAAGCAGATTATCAGCCACTTGCCAGTTCTCATCACAAGCCTTGCTATAGACGGCATCTTAAGCGGGTTCTTCAAAGCATTTAAAACCGTTACTGAAAGGCGTTTAACTAAAGCTGCACGGAAACCCAGATGGAGGTTAAAAACAGAATAGTCTGATTTAGCCCTCGTCACTAAAGGCTGAAAACTGAAGGGCGACTCAGCTTTGGATAGGAACTCTTACTTTGGTTTCTTTCCTCTTTACCTAGGTCTGACGTTTACAAATAATGATAACGATGAGAGAAAAGAGCAAGCAAGGGACCTTTGGTAAAAGAGAATAAGCGATGGAGTGGACGGTTCTGCTGGTGCAATTATCCGGCAGGAGCCTGAAATGAACCAGGAGGCACATGTCCAGAGGAAAAGGCAGACAACATGCATGTACAGAGAGATTTTTAGCAGAGGGGCAAACACTGTATAAACAAACATCAAGGGGAGAGCACAGTAATATGAGATTTCTATAAAACTGACAACAATCACAATAAAAACAGAGAATTTGAAGATCACTGTCAGCAGAGATGATACACAGAACAAACCAAAATGAAAGGAAGAAAGGGGTCCAGAACATGTGAAATCTGGGGGACACCATCAAACAGTGCGATGCCTGGGTCACCGAGATCCTAGGACAGACACTCAGAAACTGCTGGTGCTGAAACTCACTGGCCCCTCACCTGCAACTACACAGTAACCAAGTGCTAGCACTCTGCCTCCCTTTTTCCTTCTGCAGTAACCAAGCACTAGCACTCTGCCTCCCTTCTTCCCTTTGCCCTTTACACTTTGGGTCAGCTACTTAACCTTGCTAATAGGCTTGTTAATTATTCAATGAATGCCTACTGAAAACTGGTAATAGCTTACCTATCTCTTTTCTTTCTCAAAGCTGAAGGAGAAAGACTGGAGTGAGGAGGCATCCTTCTGTCACGCCTTTACAAGTCCCATTCCAGACCCCAAAGCTCTCCAATCCTGTTATACCTACAGTCACCTTGGACTCAATGAACAGTAACATGTTGAAAGGGAGATGACACTATGGACAAGACAGTTATCCACAAAGATGAGGCCTCACCCTGTAGCAGGAGCAGTCATCTTATGGCAACCAGAGTGTTTCCTTAAGCAATAGCAACTTTTATTTAGAGACCACACAGAACTAGAGCCAAGACGGTGATCAATTGAGACCGTGTTCATAATGCATGCTTCTCACTTTCTGCTCCAGTCCTTCAGCTGTTTAAAACTAAAATCCACATGAGTAGCCCAAAGACAGACCCCAGACAGTCTGGGCCTCTTCATCTGTCTTTCCCCAAATATGTACATTGATTAAATATCCTTTCTCTGCTTTTCACCATTTCTCACCTATTTAATTAGCATACTGGGATAATGGCCAAGTCTAGTCTGCTGATGCTTCTGGAGCATGTGATTTTTGCCCTAAAACTCCAGTTACAATACCAGAGGTTAGAAAATATATTCAGGGGGAGCAGAAGGATGGAGAGATGGTTCCTCAGGTAACAGCCATTGGCTGTTCTTCTAAAGGATCCAAGTTTGATTCCCAGCATCTACATGGTAGCTCACAGCCACCTACAACTCTGGTTCCAGGTTACCTGGTGCCCTCTTCTAACCTCTGTGGGCACCAGGCATGCATGGGGGAATGTAGACATATAAGCAGGCAAAACACCCATACATATTTAAGAAAAAAAGGGGGGGGGGACTCCTTAATATATATATGTGTGTGTGTGTGTGTGTGTGTGTGTGTGTGTGTGTGTGTGTG
>CABHPR010146991.1:53095-71485 GCA_902168415.1 Peromyscus melanophrys
GTATGGGTGTGTGTGTGTGTGTGTGTGTGTGTGTGTGTGTGTGTGTGTGCTGTGCCAAAAGAAATAGTTAAAGAGATTATGGCTTAGATTTTCTCCAAAGAAATAGATCATGGCAACCCATAACACAAGAAAGCCATCAGTAAGCCACAGAGCATAAGTGCAAGGGAAATTCTCTAAGTAGTTTCACCATAGTAAGCAAGTAAAAACTAAATATAAAGAGAAGAAAATCTTAGAAGCAACCACAGAAAATGAGTGCTTATGTTGTTATGGCTGTAGCTGGCTCCTCATCCAACACAGGAAGGGCCAAGTACACATAATGGCATCTTTAGAGTGTTGAAGGAAAGAGACAGAACTGTGCAGTGGAATTCCACATCAAGTGAAAGTATTCCTCAAAGGCAAAAGACAGAAAATTCCTCCCTAGGCTACCTGCACTGCGCACCATAATCCCACATCTTTCAGGAAATGGTAACATTTAGAGAGAGTTGGAATAAGTAAAGAACCAGGTAGGATAAAATTATGAGTAAATATTATATAGGTTTTTTTTTTATCTACATAGACATGTAGGTTTATTTTTAAAAAGTCTCAAAAGAATATTGACTTATTAAAGCAATGTCTCTAGCATTATAGAAATATAATATGTGACAATAAGAACACATTCTATATTGTACATTTTTACATTGCTAATGAAATAGGATACTATTCATAGGCATGTTGTTATAAATTAGTTATAGCTGTTGTGACATGTGGAGTTATGGCTGTAAAGCTGATGCAGGTGATAAAATGGCATACTGAAATACATGATGTACACTAAACAATGCATGAGTGGGGTGGACTATAAACACATTTCAGACAAGCAGAATGAAGTATGAACATAAGCCCACAGTATTGATAAGCATATCCAGTTAAAAAAGAACTAATCAGAAAAAACACAGTGACTTATTCAACACATTTCATGAAACAAATATTCACAAAAATGTTTACTTTGACCCCGTGAAGAATACTTAAGGACTGACCACTTGATACGGGCTAGTCAGGTGGTGTGCTATTTCCTGGGGAATGCTCTTTCTGCTGCCCTCCAGCATTCCTAATTGCCTGTGGCTCCTTGTCTAGGGCCTCCTGAGCTTCCCCCCGTGTGGGCATGTTTACTGGTATAGTCCTTACTCAGCTCGTGTTCAGTCAGTCACGGTGGATGGTGAGACTACATGGGAGTAGCTTCTCTGACATGTCTAGAGCACACAGTTTTACATCAAACTTCCTGTTCCTCTGGCTCTCACATCCCCCTCTTTAGCAATGCTTCCTGAGCCTTAGGTTGTGTTGTTGTATCTTTGGGAATGGGCTCCACAACTCTGTATTATATGGGGTTATATGGGAAGGTTCTTTCTTTTTTCTTTAAGGAGTATTTTTATTCATTTTACATACCAAACACAGATCCCCTCCTATCTCTCTTTCCACTCCCCCCACCCTAGCCTTTCCTGCCCCCCCCTGGTGACCCACCCCCCATCCCCTCCTCCAAAAGGGTAAGGGCTCCCAGGGGGAGTCAGCAAAGCCTGGTACATTCAGTTGAAGCAGGACCAAGCCCTTGCCCCCGGTATCAAGGCTGAGCAAGGTTTCCCACCGTAGGTAATGGGCGCCAGAAAGCCAGCTCATGCACCGGGGATGGATCCTCATCCTACTGCCAGACCAAGCTACACAACTGTCTCCCATATGCAGAAGGCCTAGTCCAGTCTATATGGGATGGTTTTAAGAGAGGAAAGGGAAGGGAGAAATGATGTAACTGTAATCTCAAGGAACAATTTTTAAAGATTACTTGATGGAAACCACTATAGTACATATAAAGTTTTAAAAAGTATCAGATTCTGATATCTACATCAATAAAAAATATCTGATCACAAGTATTTTTCTTACATTATCAGCAAACAATGGGTATACACAGAACATTTTTGTGTATGATTTAACTCTTTCCTTATTTGGAAAATGTTTTCTCTATAGACTGTTCATATAGTCAAAGTAATCTCATTGCTCTATTTAGAAAAAGCAATGCATTTTTCTAAACATTTCTAAACAGATTTCTACATGTGTTCTGTATAGAAAAAGTTGAAATTGAAGAATTGTATGAAACAAAAAGTGAAGTTCCTGGAATCACCCTAGAGACCAATACATTTAACAGGCAGTAAATATCAATCCATATTTGTTTAGATCATAAACAAAATTAGGGACAAATGTGTATATTTATATTATAAAGTGTCACATGTATACATGTGCTTGCAAGTATCCTGATGTATAACCTAATGTATTCATATTATCAGCTATACAAGGAAGCCATATTTAATGAATCAATGCAGGTAATAATATCTGTCATTTATAACATCTATATGCTGAGTATTTTTCTCAGCACTTGACAAAGGCTAGCCGATTTTTTTCCTTTACAATAATCAGTGTGTTAGATATGACTATCTTCATTTACTCCTGAGAGAAGTGAAGAATAAAGAGATCAGCTGAATTGTCAAAGCTCACATCACACAGGGTAACAGAGCCTCTTACTCCCCTGAACTCACCTAGTAGCCTGCTATGTCTCTATGTGCCTTGGCCAATCTAATTAAGCTCTCATCTGTGGCCATTTAAACTTCTTTTACTTTGAATCAGTGCTGAAATCTGCACTCTTGGCTCCCTGGCACTTGGGAACCTTGCAGACCTAAGGAAGACTGCCTCTCTAGGGAAAGCTAATGCAAAGCATAGTAAACAATTTACTTAGGGACATGTATTTTATTTTATTTGGAATCAAACCCTGAGGCATCTATAGCCCCAAACATACCCACATCTTAGTCTCATAGTATGTACACTAACTTAATAGTCCCTCTACCCTGTATCTTCCCAAGATTGAGTACACAGCAACTCACGATGACAATAGCTCTGTCCGCCAGTTAGTCAAACTAGCCTGGCCTGGACTTTCTTCCCTCTGCTAGCTACCTTTCCACCAGAACTCCTAGAAGAAGAAAAGAGTCTTGTTGGTGGCTTCTCCTGTCTCCTGCCTCCTCCCCGCCTACTGTTCCTTAATGTGGCCCTTCCTGAAGTGCATGGTGTGCCTTCTTGTCTCAATGAAATGCAACTAATACATTCCTTTGCAGTGGTATAAGTTCTATGTGTGGCAACTCTGTGGCTTTAATCAATTCAAATACTGCAGTTTCATATGAGAAAATTATCCTTGAATTATCCAAATACTTAAAAAATGCCACCTTTGATCATTATTTCTCTCATTATTAATGTTATTATACAACTTTTCCATGTAGTTATTTGTTTCATTTTCTTCTCTAACAGGATTTGAACCTATTTTACCTCTTTCGGAAAAGCATTGCATATTTGTCGTTGAATTGGAATAACTGTGATTTCAAGCTAATCAGTGTTCTCAAAAGGAGACCTCATGCTCCCTGTAACTCTTTTACAATTAAAACCAGGTTCCTGGGAGTTGGCCTCTGTGGGAGGAACACCTGCTTAGAAAGTAAGAAGTGAGAAAAATGGATACACAAATCCCAAAGTGTGTTACGCTTGCCTGCTCTATAATGCAGATCTGTTAATAAGAGCCAGCTGTCCTTACAAGAGGTATCGCTGCAGAGAACACGATTGCCAGCAGGTGCTCTTCCAAGGACAAGCAACTGGACAACTGTCCTCTAGCTCTTTGCAGATGACAGAAAAGGAAAGTGGGCTACAGACGTATTCAACAGAATTGATGAACAAATTCAGGAAGCCTGTTGATAAACTTACAGTGGCATTCAATAACAGAGAACCTTAATTATGGAGAGAAACTGCATTTAAGATATCTCATGCAGGGTAAGTAGTTCTTGGGACCTTTGTGGCCAGGCATTTTCCCTTCATGTGCACCAATTTATACATGGAACTTCATATCTGACAATGAGGCAGATCTTACTTGCTCAAAACTTACTTTAGTGATCTATTTTTTAGTCTAATGCAAAGGAATTTAAATATCATGTGCTGGCTAGTTTTTGTCAACTGGACACAAACTAGAGTCACCTGGGAAGAGGGAACCTCAACTGAAGAGTTTCCTCTAGCAGAGTGGCTTGGAAAAATATCTGTAGGAAATTTTTTTTGATGAATGAGTATGTGGGGATGTCCTGGCCACTGCGGGTAGTACAATAATTAGGCAGGTGGTCCTGAGGTATATACCAAAAAAATTTTTTTTCTTTTTAAAAATTGCAAGCTGAGCAAGCCACCCATAAGAAGCCAGTAAGCAGCATTCCTCCCACGGCCTTGGCCTCAGCTCCTCGGTCTAGGCTCTTGCTTTGAGTTCCTTCACTGACTTCCCTCAGTGACGGACTGTTACTTGGTCATACAGGATGAAATAAACTTTTTCTTCTCCAAGGTGCTTTTGATTAGGGTTTTGTCATAGCATCAGAAAGCAAACAAGAAGAGATTTTAATGATGTCTTAAACACACTTTCTAAACAACAGCATTCTTTCTTGGTAATAGTTTCTTGAATGTCAATAAACATTTTTTTACAAAATAAAACAGTAGGATGGCTCAGTGGAGAATGGTGCTTATCACTGACAACCAGACACCTAGATTTGATCCCTAGCAAACCAACTTCTGCAATTTGCCCTCTAACCTCCACACCTACCCTATAGCATATATGCCCTGCCCCCACACATAAATGCATGAATACATACATACATACATACATACATACATACAAATAAATGTAAAAACTAAGTTTTAAAAGAATATATTTTGTTAGAAAATATGTTATGACAAACTTTAGTATTTATGAAAGGAAAATTGTGGAAGAAAATTTAGTTGCTAAATACATGGTTTATATGCAGAATATTTCTAAAAATGGATCCTAGCTAAATCAGATCCTTCTGATGGAATTCATTCATTAAACCATGTGAACTTAAACAGTGGTTCATTACCATCATGTTACAAATCTTGAAAAATCTAAACCAATAAACTCCATTGCATGTTAATCCTCTAAATATCTGTGGATTAACTGAATTCTTCTCCAAAGTTGAATGAGACCAAAATGCAACCCAAAATATAATAAGGTAGGATTAATTTTGCCTTAGGTTTAAAGTTTTCTTTCAAACCAAAAGAAAAAAATAAGGACACTCTTGGGAGTGAGAGGCATGAAAAGATGTTACAAAAAGCCAACAACAAATCCATATAATCTGTAAATGTTTATTTGGTAAGAAAGGCCACTGGCTTAGTGTTTCTGAGTGAGAAAACTGACAAGAAGATGGTGAAGATAATCTGAGAGACATAGTGTCTTTGTTTGTTTTACTTCACAGAGCTCTGTGAATATTAAAATATGAACATATGGCAAGATTTTAAAAATTGTTAGTATAAAAATTAACATTACATGAACAATGATAGTTTTGTTGTTTAACCCAAAATTTAAAAGATACTATCTAATGTTTCTATGATTTTGAGAAATAAACATACCATATGATATAAGCAATCATCTGCTCAAAAATGAATATGCATTCAATAGATATACCATTTCAAATTTTGAATGTTAACCTTTTTCCAGGCTAGCTAAGTGCAACAGACTTTCCTACCCGCTAGGCTGAGGCATATTGGCAGTGAGTCAACTAATTGGTAATCCAAAGTTTAGTTTAGCTGTGATGAGTGGTAGGTTGAATGAATTTCTGGTAACCCAGGTTGGCCTCAAACTTGATGTCATGAGTGGTGTGAATATGGGTGCATGCCGTCATACCCAGAATGTTTTTCTGTCAGGACATAACACTCATACACACACACATACACACACACACACACACACACACACACACACACACACACCCCAAGTTTTTTCTAAAGTTGCCTTATCTTTTAAAACTTTTACCAAAGAAAACACAATTGTCTCTAGTCTCACTGAAATTTCATGAACTAAAGACATTAAATTACTGATGCTGAGGAAGTGACAAAAAACAAAATATTAAACTTATAGCTTAGTTAGTGTAAGTTCCTGCCTGTGGGAGTTTCATGTGCTTTGGACACATTTGTAGCATGAATCTTATAAGTTCTTATTAATAAAAACAAACCTGAAGCCAGGTATTGGGGTGAATGCTGAAAGATCAGAGAAGCAGAACAAGCCACAACTACCTCACCTCACCAATTCCTCAGCTGATCCCATTTCTTCATACTGGAAGCCTCTGAATCCTCATCCAAATGGATCTCAGCTGAACTGCTGCTAAAAGCCTAAAAGCTTAACCTGCCTAATTCCTGGTCCTCACACCTTATATACCTTTTTGCTTTCTGCCATCACTTCCTGGGATTAAAGACTCACTTTCTGGGGCTAAAGCCTCACTTTCTGGGGTTAAAGGCATGAGTCACTATGCCTGCCTGTTTCCAGCGTGGCTTTAAACTCACAGAGATCTGGATGGATCTCTGCCTCCCAAGTGATAGGATTAAAGGCGTGTGTGCCACTATTTCTGGCCTCTGTATCTAGTGGCTGTTCTGTTCTCTGACCCCAGATAAGTTTATTAGGGTGCACAATATTTTGGGGAACACAATACCACCACACACATTCATCATTGATAAAATCAATATTAGCCCTCACACAAACTCTTCCATATTCTATCCTGCAAAGATGGTATTTAGGCTGTAGCCATCTCAGCCTTTGCTTAGATCTGAACTGTCCTGCAAAGGCATGTATGTTAAGGCTTGGTCATTAGCTTCTGGTATTACTGGAATGTGTTAAGATCTTAGGAGATAGGGCATACTTTGAGGCATGCCCTTGAAGAGGACAATAGGATGTTGTTCTCTTCCTCTCTTATTTTGCTGCCATGTAGCTCTGAGGTGAGCACATTCCTTTAAGATGTGTTCCCACCATCATGTGCCAACTCAAACCATCAGAGACAGACAACCAGGGAGGAGAACCTTAGAAACCGTAAGGCACCAAAACATAGACTTTCAGAGAGATGTTGGATATTTCAAACAAAATAAATTTTTAAAAGACTTTTTAAGACTGTGGACTTTTAAAGTTATACTTTGCTTTATTTTATGATGCTAATATAAAACCTTGGGGATATATCAGAAAGCAAATGTTGCAGTTTATTAAGTGATGTATTTGCATTTCAAGTTGACAAAGGGTTAATTGTGCTGATTGGCTTTTGTCAACTTGACACAAACCTAGACATATCTTGGAAGAAAGGATCTTAATTAATAAAAATATCTCCAAGAGACTGGCCTGTAGGCAAGTCCACAGGGTATTATCTTGATTAACGATTCATGTAGGAAGGCCCATCCCATTGTGGGCAATACCTCGCGTAGGCAGGTGGTTTTAGGTTGTATAAGAAAGCAGTCTGAGCAAGCCAAGGAAAGCAAGCCAGCAAACAGTGTTCCTCCATTGTCTGCTTCAGTTTCTGACTCCAGATCCATGCCTTGAGTTCCTGCCCTGACTATCTTTCATGGCAGTCTACAATTAAAAGTTTAAATAAACCCTTTCCTCTTGATAATGTTTCTGGTTATTATTTTATCACAGCAATAGAAGCCTAACTAGACCTATTGCCCTTGATAACTTGAGGCAAGACCCTACTGCTGAAGACACCACATTCCTCAGTCATAGAACATGTAGCTATAAACCTGGTACTGACCTGAAATCATCATCCCTACTGGCTTGCCTTCATAGTGATGAAAAGTGCCACACAGGCTACTAGAGGAGAAAAGTAGCTATCATTCTCATCCAGGTGTGAACACTGTAAACTACAGTATGACTGGCCTGGCAAGGCATGCCCATTGGTCCAGTCATGGCACAAATATCACAGAAATAACCAATCATTTTCTGATTGGACTTAAGTCTTACTATGCAATATGAACCACACCTGGCATCATTACAGAGAAAAGAACCTGTGATTAGACAAGTCATAGATCTTTTGGGATAATCCACTACTGTTATTACTGGAAATAGTATTAAAATAACTCCTAATGACTGATTGCTAAATTCAAAGATTAATGTACTTTTCACTCATTATCACGGAAGCTTCTGTTTGCAGTGGATGGTAATTAACACCAAGACCCACAACTGGCCGAAGTGCAGAAAATGAGGGACTGAGAAATACTCAGCCCTAAGTGGGGCATCTACATCACATTCCCTCCTTCCAAGACTCAGGAATCCTTGCAGAAGAGGGGTCAGAATGCATAACAGCCAGAGACGGGGGACAACTAGAAGCTATTTATTGCTTAATAATCTCTCTCCACCCCATCATTGAACACATGGCCTTGAAAATTCTAAGCAAACTCTCTACCAAATGAGTTATCCAACTTCCTCCTATATAAGTTCTTAAGTTCTATTATCCCAAAACTAGGCAAAACTATTGCAAAGACAGAATTTTCTTCTGAAATCTGAAATCCTTTCCCTTTGGGCAATCTTTCTCTACTAAAATCTGTTGTGAACATTCCTCATGTTTTGGCAACTTGGAGGAAATACATCATTAGACTCGAAAGAGTGCAAGCTTGTTGTTCATTTTATTCTTCTATAATTTGCTTCCTAATTTTTTATTCAAACAGCAAAGAAATCAGTGTTAGTTCATTCTTTCATTTATTGATTCAGAAAATGTTGGAGGAATATCTACTGCCAGGTACACATGCAGTGTTGAAACCTAAAGATCACTCGATGTCAGTTGATACCTTAAGAAAAAAAAAATGTTAGTAATGTCTGAGAGACTATGATAAGGAAAGAAGGAACTTCCAATTCTATCATTTTTCTCCATGGTCATTATAAGGGTTAATATACAATTAGCAACTCAATGGAGAAAAATAAGAATCCAACAAACTTTAGAGATTTGAGAGTCTTGTGTGTGTGTGTGTGTGTGTGTGTGTGTGTGTGTGTGTGTGTGTTGTTATTGTTGTTGGCTTTTTTGTTGTTTTATTTTTGTTTTTAGTTTTCCTATTTTATCATTTACTTTCAACAAATAAACATTGACTTCTTGATTTTATTTGAATATTGTTTTCTAAATGTAACATTTGTGATGGCTATATACAGAATAGAAAGCAAAATTATGGGGAAGGTAAGACAAAATCACTATGAGACTCACTTAAGGAATCATATGTGTGTCAGGATTTCTTTCTAAGTAGCATTATGTATATCTTCCACAGCATGAGAAAATGCTTTCTATTTAATAATGAATGCTGTACTATAGTTTGTGAATTCAGAGACACTGACTCTTTTACATAGATTAGCTGCTTTCTTTATAAATGCACAGTGTTAAAAAGAAATGAACAGATAAGAACAGATGTGTGCAAGGTGGTACAACACACACCATACACTTTGAACACAGAATTTATAGGAACAGAGCAAAAACTGACCTGGAGGCCTCCACCTTAAGTACTGGCTTTCATAGCATCAGAAGATACTATGTAATCGGCCAAGTGAGAGGAAAAAAATTGGTAATCATACCCAGCTGTAAAGCCTATGAACCACAACCACAACTGGACCTGAAAGATATTCACAATTGTGAAATAGTGGCACTTTCATTTTTGGGAGTAAGGAATGGAGAATCCATGCCTTGTACTGTAAACCTAGAAAACTAACTGTTGCCGGAAAGGACATGGTCTCCAGAGAAGAAACTACTATTGCCATTTTCCTAAAAAATAAAATATAATAAAATTACTAAATTTTTCTAAATATTCATCCTTATGCCTCAGGTAAGTGTGGTTCTCACCCCTCTTCAAAAGAGTTTCTTTTGGGAGGCAGAGCCTGGAAGATCTCTAGAAGTTTGAGGCCACAAAGTTTGGTCTACAAAGATCCAGGACAGACACTAAAACTACACAGAGAAACTCTGTCTCAAAAAAAGTTTCTTTTTACAACCAATAGAGAAAATTACAGAGACCCAGAACTGGTCAACTATAGAGGATAATTGACCAGGAAGTGCTCAACCTCAATTCATACATCTGCAATGCACTTAAGCTTGAAAGAAAATCACAGAGGAGGGTGAGGAAAGATGGTAGGAAACAGAGTACCAGGAGGTCTTCTGTGGCTAGATAGCATCCCTTAGACATGACAGGGCAAATTCATCCATGCAGTCTCCACAATCTGATTGTGTCAATAAGACCTGCATGATGACACTACAAGTGGCCATGCGAATGTGGAAGGGGGAAGTTCCAAACATCTCACCCCTAGATGAAGTCAGCTACAGGCCACTGAGGACTGCATAAGAGGGAGGATCCATTTCCTCTAGAGCTGAGTTCCCACATAGCTTGGTCATTTCCAATCAGTCAGCCATCACACACACACACACACACACACACACACACACACACACACACACACGACATGAAGGGTCAGGAGGGATGAAGATTCAATGCTTATATATGGAGTCTTCAAAAACGTCTTTTGAATACATATACATTGGGTTATGATGTAGTTCAATGTCAAATAAAATAAATTAACAATAACAACAACAAATGAACAACTAGTAAGTCTCAGAGTTTCAATTCAACTTTACCTAGTCAATTCTCTTATATTTGCAAGTGTTTATTGAATACCCACCAGGTGTCAAATCTTGGTGGTGGAATAATCAATCATCACGGCTGTTACCAATTAAAAAGAAAACTTTTCCCTTTTCCGCCCACTGTTTTATATGATTTGGCAGAACTCTGAAATAATTAGCATAAACATTATGTAGTTTTTAAAGGAATGATACAGAAAGTTATATACAATTTCTTTCTCTGTACACAGAACTATCAGTTCTTCTGTAATAACTTTTTTGTTAGAAAACTGTACATTAAAAAGAAATATAAAAAATTCATGGTTGATAGCAAGTGCAAATGGGAACTGAGTCTGCAAGTGATTTTGAGATAGAAAAAATCAGACAAATCAAAATCTGCTGTGGAAAGTTACTTAGAAGTGCTGATAAATAAAGGAGTGTGAGTTACAGACAGCCATGATGCTGAGAGAATGCCAGGGAAGGGTGACTCAGTCTCCCTAGTTATTTATGTTTGACTTATTGGGGAAAACTATAATAAACTCTTCATACATAATTTCACTACTCTGTTCCTATAAACTGCCCAAGGGATATTTTTTAAATTCAAGATTAGTTTGTTTATTCAATAATATCTATTGAATTCCAAGAAAGCCATCTAAATACCTCCTGGCATAGATAAATCCCATTGGTTTACCATTTACCTGCCAACTTTTATAGTTTATTTTTTTAATTAGTAAAATCATACAGGCTTTAGGGTGCTGCAAACTGCACCCAGGTCTTTGCACATGATAAGCAAGTGTTTGATCATTGAGCTACAGCTTTGCCCATAGTCATCTGCTATCCATTCTCTTCCCTTGGATGTCAAATAATTCATCACTTTCAAACTGCATACCTGAGACTTCCTTCCAAAGGTGTTCATCTCAGTGTCTTCAATTCCATTCTCTCAGAGGCTTAGGCCCATATCTAGGATGGCATCCTGGTTTTCTCTTTCTTTGTTTATTTCACTCACACATCTAATATTAGGCAATCCTGTTGGCTCTTCCACCAAATATGCTGTGTCTGACCAGCTCTCTCTGATTCCTCCATTATCACCCATCTCTCAAATGAACCTGGGCTCCTATTTCTGTCGCTAGGCTCTCATTGTTCTCTTTTCGAAACAGACAAGAGTCATCTTGTTAAAATCTAAGTCAAGTGGTTCCAAACTGTTCAAAATTCTTCTCTGGTACCTCATTCCACTCAGAGCAACCTTAGTCTTCAAGACCCTTCCATTATTTTTATGCTTTCATTTCCTGTTCCCTCCTAGAGGGTGCACTGTCATTCCTTACATAACACACTTTGACTTCTGACTTCGTAAAGCTCTTTCCTAATCATCACCCACTCTTGCCTGATTTCCTCTCAAGTTGACCTCTTCTCAGTGGGACCTTTCTTGACTATTTAGGCTAAAATCCACTTCTCTCTCTCTCTCTCTCTCTCTCTCTCTCTCTCTCTCTCTCTCTCTCACACACACACACACACACACACACACACACACACACGCCATCCTTCCTCCTCTACTTTCCTCTCTTGCTACTTTTATGTAATTGATTTAGCATTTGATCCCACCCTACCATCACAGGCATCATAAGGACAGGGTATCTTTGCTTTGCTGTATTGCAAGTGTCGAACACATTGTGGGGACAGAGCTGACACCAAACATTTAGTAAATGGATACATGAATGACCCCTGGGATCATAACAGCAGGGGAAGATAGGATGGGAAGCAGGGAGTTTGTTCAAGTACATTTCTGACCTGTAGGCACGACTTTTCTTATCAAATGGCTTAAGTAGCAATAGTTGATCACTACCAGCCTTTTTTTCTTTCACTTTCCTCATTTACCAGCCCCACTGCCCAAATCTCTCCCGATCCCACACCCTTTTGCATTGGTAGTTTCTGACAAGTCTGCCACACCCAAATAGCTCCAATCACGGCCTTTTTCCAGCTGATGCATGAATTAGAAACAAGGCTTTCCAGCATTAACTGAATATAAGGGTTGTATGTTTCAATGCCCCCAGTTTACAAAATGAGGATATTTCTAAGAGAATAAATAAAAACAGTCCTTGGAGTCTTTTGCACTGGAAGTTATTTAACTGGGCTGGAAATAATTTTGGAAAAGACATTGTATAGTCAGGGTTGAGGTAATAAAATGGGAGTAAATAATTAGAAAGTGGGATTGAAAAGTTGCATTTAGTTTTATATTTCACAAGATCACTGGCTAGTACTTTTCATCACATTTTATAAAAGTCATCTGCTACACAGTGAGCTCAAGCAAACACAAACGACCTCTATTTCCATCTCTGAGGCCCATATCACAATGATTCAGAAGTGCTGTATTCAGAATATAATTCACACACAATTATGTTCCATATTTGTAAGAAATCTAGTACATAAATCTCTAAATGGAACAGTTTAACCAACTTTAAAAGAATGAGCAGCCGAATGGACTCATAATGATATAATGTAGAAGCATAAAAATTGAAAGAATATAGCCACCTTGTAAATTTTCGCCATTTCATATTTATGCTCTCTCTTCTATTTATTGTATCATATATCAAATTATTCTGCTTTCTTAGAAAGCCATTTTTATAAGAATAGCACTGAGGACACAAGTCATGCAACTCTGAAGGAGAAATATGAAAATACCTACCCTCCCACGTGCTCCAGACAGCCTTGTAGTGATGCTTGCAAGGCTTTAAAGTGAAAACACGTCCCGTGGACATCAGTCAAGTGGCAATATTTGGAGGTTCACTAAGCTGAGATTTTTTGTGGATAAGCAAGGATTCTGGATGAATGTGCACATTTGGAAATCAACAGAATCCTAGACTTTCAACAGGCAGCTAGTAGGTGTCATGAATAACATAGTGGACTCCCCCCAACAAAAGTAAGTGGCATTATATCTTGAACAATCCTTCATCTTGAGTGTCAAAAGTTAAAGTGGTTAATATACACAGCGGTCTTAGAAATAATGCAGACAACTCTCAATAAGACTGGATTATTTAAATTGCTACTAAATTGTCTCTTGAATTTCCATTTCATGATTAGTAAAAGGCTTGCTACTTTTGATAAGATGGCATCTAATGATATTGTACAAAAGATGTAGGTAATATTTGTCACTCCTTTGCTTAAAATTACATTTATCTCACAGGATTTGGCTTATAATTTAAAAAAAATCTTCTATCTCTTGACATTGAATATTTAGAGTATGTTTTGACTAACTATTGTCAAATATTCATATTTATCATTCTCTCATATATTTATGGCCTTCCAAAATTTCATCTCTGAATATTCTTTTATTAGAGAAATAAAACATCATTAACATTTCTCAGAGGAAGGCCATGCTATCCATCTTTATTTATCTATAATAGCAATTCAAATGTGTAAATATTTTTAATTTATAGGGCACTTGCATTTATAAAATAACCATATGCCAGAAAATTCTTTTAGCCTAAGCACATCTTTGCAGGACATAAATTTTACTCAGAGGTGAATATGCAACAGAGGTTTATTAAAGCTAATGCAATATAGTAAGGAGTAGAATTTAAAAGCTGCATATATTTTCCATATAAAAATTAATAAAGAAAAATTTTATTAGTGAAATGGACTCAAGTTTAGCTGTCTTCTCACAGACATGCATGACCTTTCTACACCTACAGAACTTTGAAAGATATGAAGGTAGGAGACTGGTGATACACTGGATAACAATTTTAAACCTTCTACTGGCATGTGGTAGACAAGCAAGGAGCTGTTAGATTCATCTATGCAAAAGAGGAAACTGAGGACAGGAATCCAAGTAATGAATTATGAAATACTAAACCCAATTTTAGGTCTTTGATCTATCAATATGAATTCCTCTCTTAAATTTTGCATGTTTTTAGTAGCCACAAAGAAGGAAGCATAAAGAAAAAAAGGAGCTAAAACCCAGACAGGAGTAGAATTGGGAATTAGAGCTGTTGCCTAATGCTTACATACATATTTTATGATTAATAAAAATTTATTTCAGTAAATTTCATCAGTAAGGGAATTTTACTATTGCTCATTTACCATAAGATAAAACATAAATCTTTTACATGAACATTTATCTACCTATTTATCATAATCTTTCAATATACCTACCTACATTTCTAACTTTCTATATGTCTACCATGAATAAAGTATATAAATACAAATCTACAAGGAAATATTTCTTGGTTACAATAATGACTTCAGTGAAATTACTCACGACAAGACAGCCATGACAGGACACCCAGACAGCTCTGTGAGTGCAGTGACAGCCTAAGTCAGATCCTAGACAGACGTATAGAAGTAGAGCATTGACTTTTGAAAACTGCACTTGCCGGGCGGTGGTGGCGCATGCCTTTAATCCCAGCACTTGGGAGGCAGAGGCAGGTGGATCTCTGTGAGTTCGAGGCCAGCCTGGTATACAAAGCAAGTTCCAGGAAAGGTGCAAACCTACACAGAAAAACCCTGTCTCAAAAAACCAAAATAAATAAATAAATAAATAAATAAATAAATAAATAAATAAATAAAAAGAAAACTGTGCTTTTACTTCCATACAGACACCATGATATATACACATGCATGTGAACACACACACACACACACACACACACACACACACACACAGAGTAAACTTTAGTGTAAGAGATGGAGAGACTGCTCAGCAAACAAGAGAATCTTGCTGAGAAACCAAGTTCAGCTCACTACCATCAGTAACTCCAATTCCAGGGGATCAGATGTCTTTGTGGGTAACAGGCATGCACAAGGTGCATCTGATGTGAGATTTTGCACTAGTTATATATCAGCTGTATATTTTGACTTACTCATATGGAAAGAGCAGCTAAAATGACCTATTTACTAGCCTTTTCTGTGAAAATTAAATGGTAGAATACATACCACATATTTTGCAAATGAAGCAATAAAATTCTGAAAGTACAGATTCATGTTATATAATTTTTGTTTACAATCAAGAGTGAGAATTAGAAGACCAGACAAAATCATGCATGTTCACTATGATATCTGTATTGTAACATTCTGTCAAATTGGTGTGATTTGTGCTAGATTAAGAAAGTCTCCTGATTACGATTTTTATATTAAGTCATCTTTTATTGCTTGAAATTAACTAGTATAAGATTTAGAAATTTAAATTTCTATTTTAGGAAATACCCAAAATTAAAAAAAAATTAAGTTCACATGAAAACATTACCTTATCTAAATTTGATTTAAATTTTGGTGATTTAATACTTTATTTAACAGACATACAATATAGTTGAACTTTTGTACAAGTTTATTTTTCGTTCTTCATTGGTCCCTCTTTCAACAATGCTTAAAATATTAAATCATGTTAAATCCTTAAAGATAGAAATCAATGGTCAGTGAATGGTAAAGTGATCCTAACTACTATGATTTTATTATGCATCCTTGGACACATTCATTTCACATAAGTTGTTAAGTTCAAAGCTATTTTCCAGGTATGAGTTCACGTACAACCTGAATTTGACTTTCTCAATTAACTGCTGATACACATATTTTTAATTTTTTGTCTAATAAATGGTGTTTCAGTCATATTCTAGCATCCCATACATATCTCACTAAGCTGTAGCTGTTTGACATCAATATATATAATCCAAAATTCAAAATCCCATATCAGATCTGGCAATTAATTTTGTCTTTGTAAACACTCTGCCTCAGTGCTCCAAAACAGCACTTGCTATATTTGCTTTAGATGAGCATACATATTCTTTGAAAAAAACCTAGTTATCTACGCATTTTCAAAGAATTGAGAAGCTACATGAAGTCATGTGATCTGTCTATAGTTGATGACTGGTGCTTCACTATAAATATCTTGCCTGCTGATGTTCACACTCTGCTATAATCCTCTTCCAAAAAGTGGGGTAGAAAATGACTTGTTTCTATTACTTGAAATAGGTCCCTCCTCTGATTACTACCCTTGTGTAAGCTGACTGACTTGTTCTCATTGGACCAATGAAGGATATAGGCAGTGCTCTGTTGAGAATACCCTTCCTCATGGCAAGGAGCTGCTGACAGCCTACAGCTTCCAGCTCAACATGACAGCCAGATTATTTCAGGGCCTTTATTACATGCAGTCACAAGGAAATATATTCTGTAATGATCTGAAAGTGAGTACTTTCCCAAGTGAGCCTTCCAATGAAAATGCTACTCAACCACTACCTGGCGCTCATCCAGTGAGAACTTGTCCAGGGAGCCATTCAAGCTGTGTTGGGACTCCTTATCTACTGGACTATGAGGCTATAATGGTGAGCTATTTTAAGCACTAGTGTTGTGGCAATTTAATATGAAGCAATATAAAACTCTGGATGAGAAAAATGCTAGTCAGAATGTTCCAGAAGGAGGAATGAAGAAGACATTTCTGTTTCCTTAAGAAAATAGTTCTGCACAGTTGGTGTTTCCTCAGCTGTCTTAGCTATGGTTTTGGAACAAATCCAAAGTGACTAGAACTCAGAGGACAGTCCAGCCAAGTGTACAGGGGCTTTCCTTCTTCTCAAGTTCAAGTATTTTTATTCAGAAAAATGAAAACTCATCTCCTGAGTCATTACTATTCAGCATCAAGAATGAAATGTTTGAATTGAGATTTTGCACTAGCTCGAGGGGAAAAAAATAACACTATTCTTTTGTTTTTATTGTATCCCTTCATTTTCTTGGGTGCCCTTTATAAAAAGTCAAGACATACCCAGGGAAAAGGACTGAATTTTAGAGACTTTGGAGTTCTGTTGCCTAGTTGCATAGACTATTAAATGTCAGAGAATCATCTGGAAGGAAGGTTAAAAGTGTTTGTAAATTACTATTATTTTTGGCTATTGTAAATTTGTGAAGAGCATCCTGAAGAAATTTAGCCAGGGATACTGACAAGCAGTGCAAAGTGTCTTGATACCTCATGTCCAGTTTCTCTCATGGTCACAACAGCACACAAGTCTAACATCCTACAACAACAAGATTGTATTAGCTTATACTTGTACAAGTAAACAATCTGCAAGGCCTGGCTGTTGCTTTGTCCTGAGTCAACAAGGTCAAAACCTAGGTATCCTGGGAATGCTTTAACTGGGATACTAGGAGAAAATCTATTCCTTGCCTCACTTAGAATCCCATCTGTTAACATAACTCAATGCCATGGGGTTGGCTATAGTACCCTGTTTCCTTGTGGCTGTTGGATGCAATTTTCAGCTTCTAGTTGCTGACAGTGTTCTTTCGCTCATGGCCACCTTCTCCAATCCCAAAGCCAGAAACAGTGGCTTGAAACATTCTCATATTTCAAATTAATCTTCATCTCTCTCCAACCTTTCTCATCTGCTGCATCTCTGTCAATCTAAAGAGAGAAATTCCTCAGCTTTTCAAGGCTGCTGTGAGTGGACCACACATCACCAAGATAATCTCCCACCTCAAAGATGGGGGCTTCTTCACATCCTTTTGTCAGATAATTGTGCTATTATATTCACAGATTTGGGGATTAGAGAAAGGGTACCTTAGGAAGTCATTGTTCTACCTACCAAATGATTCTTAAATTAAGATAAATATAACAACCTAAATAATAAAGAGCTCAAGGGAACCAGAAAGAGCTGTAAATTCTGAGAAACAATGTCCCAAAGGAGTATTATTGTTTGTATTATGTAATCTTGATTTAGAATTGGTCAAATCTGCCTGGAGTAAGGAATGTAACTTTTATCAAACTTTTTTCTTTCACTTAAAAAAATTTTTATCAATGCTGGAGAGAATGCTCATTGGTTATTTCCAGGGAAAGTAAGACAAATTCTTAATTATGCAAGAATAAACATTCAAACTGAGAAATTTCTATTGAGAGAATAAAATGTAGATCTTCCATTTCATATATATATATATATATATATATATATATATATATATATATATATATATATAACTTAAT
>CABHPR010146991.1:71585-82733 GCA_902168415.1 Peromyscus melanophrys
CTCTGGGGAGTCAGCCCAGCCTGGTAGACTCAGCCCAGGCAGGTCCAGTCCCCTCCTCCCTACACCAAGGCTAAGCAAAGTGTCCCAGCATAGGCCCCAGGCTCCAAAAAGCACCAAGGACAGGTCCTGGCTCCACTGCCTGGATGCCTCCCAAACAGTTCAAGTTAATCAACTGTCCCACTTATCCAGAGGGCCCGGTACAGTTCCATGAGGCCTCCTCAACCATTGGTTCACAGTTCATGTGCTTCCACTAGTTTGGCTGTTTGTCCCTGTGCTTTTTCCAATCATGGTCTCAATATCTCTCGCTCATACAATCCTTCCTCTGATTGGGCTCCTGGAGCTCCACCTGGGGCTCAGCTGTGGACCTCTGCATTCCCTTCCATCAGACACTGGATGAGAGTTCTATCATAACAGCCAGGGTATTTGGCCATCCGATCACCAGAGCAGGTCAGTTCAGGCACTCTCTCAACCATTGCCAGTAGTCTACAGTGGAGGTATCTTTGTGGATTTCTGGGGTAACTCTCTAGCACTCTGCTTCTTCCTATTCCCCTGGAGTCTTCATTTATCATGGTATCTCCCTCCCGGTTCTCCCACTCTACTCCTGATCCAGCTGGTACCTCCCGCTCCCCTAAGTTCTCTTTCCCCCAACCCTTGACCTCCATTAACCTCCCACCCCCAGTTTGCTCAGCCACTTTGGAAATCAATATGGCGTTTTCTTAGAAAATTGGGAATCAACTTCCCTCAAGACCCAGCTATACCACTCTTGGGCATATACTCAAGGAATGCTCAATCATACCATGAGAACACATGCTGAACTATGTTCATAGCAACATTATTTGTAATAGCCAGAACCTGGAAACAGCCTAGATGTCATTCAACTGAAGAATGGATAAAGAAAATGTGGTACATATGCATAATGAAGTACTATTCAGCAGAGAAAAACAATGACATCATGAGGTTTGGGGGCAAATGGATGGAACTAGAAAAAAATCATCCTGAGTGAGGTAACTCAGACTCAGAAAGACAAACATGGTATGTACTCACTCATAAATGGATACTAAATGTAAAGCAAAGGATAACCAGACTGCAACTCACAACTCCAGGGATGCTACCTAGTAAAGAGGACCCTGAGAAAGACACAGGGATCACCCAAAAACAGAGAAATGGATGAGATCTACATGAGATCTTTCATTTCTATTCATGCCTCTCTAGGCCATGTAAGAAAAACTGGGCAGCTATAGTTTAAGAAATTCCTGATCTTCATCACCATTTCCAGTTTGTTCTCGGAACTTATCGCCTTTACTTCCACATGGTGCCACAGGGTCCCCACCATGACGGGCTCTAGACCTCTGGACTTAAAGTCAAAGAACGCTTTCATTGGTTAGCTGCTGTGGTTGTGGTGTTTTATCACAGCAACAGAAAAGTAACTAAAGCAACAGGACATCATTTTCTTTATGAGTGAATAATATTCTATTCAGTATGTATGGAACATATTTTTCATATTTATCTGACGGTGACTTAATTTTGTAATCTTGGCTTAGAATTAATCGGTTCTAGAATATGTGATAAATTCTATTCTTAGTTTTTTTCTTCTTTTATTATTAAGAAATTTTCTATTCATTTGACATACCAACCACAGATCCCCCTCTCCTCCTCCCCCCCCTCTTTCCCCCCCCCCCCAACCCACCCCCTATTCCTACCTCCTCCAAGGCAAGGCCTCCCCATGGGGTGTCAGCAGAGCCTGGTACATTCAGCTGAGGCAGGTCCAAGCCCCTCCCCCTACACCAAGGCTATGTAAGGTGTCCCACCATAGGCACTGGGCTCCAAAAAGCCCTCACATGCACCAGGGACAGATCCTGGTCCTACGTCGAGGGGACCCCTTAAGCAGGTCAAGCTAAACAACTGTCTGGCCTATGCAGAGGGCCTAGTCCAGTCCCATGGGGACTCCACAGCTGTTGGTCCACAGTTCATGAGTTCTCACTAGTTTGGTTTGATTGTCTCTGTAGTTTTCCTCATCATGATCTTGCCCCTTGTTCATAGAATCCCTCTTCTCTCTATTCAACTGGATTCCTGGTGCTCTGCCTTGTGATTGGCTGTGGATCTCTGCATCTGCTTCCATCAGTTACTAGATGAAGGCTCTATGATGACAGTGAGGGTAGTCACTAATCTGATTACTGCAGCAAGCCAGTTCAGGCACCTTCTCCACTATTGCTAGTAGCCTAAGGTGGGGTTATTCTTGTGGATTCCTGGGAAATTCCCTAGTACCCTGTTTCTCCCTGTTCCCTTGATGTCTCCCTCTATCATGGTATCTCTTTCCTTGCTCTCCCACTCTGTACCTGTTCTAGCTCAACCATCCCATTCCCTCATGTTCTCATCCCCCATCCCCTTCCCTCCATTGCCCCCCTTACCCCCAGTTTGCTCATGGAGATCTCATCTATTTTCCCTTCCCAAGGTGATTCATGCATCCCTCTTAGAGTTCTCCTTGTTAGCTAGCTTCTCTGGAGCTGTGGGTTGTAGTCTGGTTATCCTTTGCTTTACATCTAATATCCACTTATGAGTGAGTACATACCTTGTTTGTCCTGTTTTATGGGAACTGTTTTTGATGACAATTGCATTCCCATCAGCAAGGAACAGTATTTTAATTTTTCTACATTCTTGCTCATACTCAACTGCTTATTACATCTATTTCCTTTTGCATATTTGTCCTAGTTTTGTAACAGGACCCTGAAGAGACTGGGATAATCAGTGGCACTGATGTCTTTCTATGTGTTTGATGTTGGTTGGCCTATCTTCTTGGGAGGAAATTTCTGTTCAAGTCCTTTCTTCTTCCTTAAATCAGCTTGCTTCACTTTGTTACAATTACCTATTGTTAGTATTTGACTCTCATGAAATATATTATTTAAAAGAATTTCCTACCATTGTGACTTGTCTTTTATTTTCTCTTTCAATATGATCCTTTGATACATAAAAAATTAAATTTAGAATACAATTTATGTATTTTTGCTTTTGTTGCATGTACTTTTGGTACCATATTTGAAAACTACTTTAAAATCCAAGATCATCAGGGTTGAAATCTCTTTTTTCTATAGCAATATTACAGTTATAGTTCTCATATGAAGGTCTTTCTTTGATCCACATACAATTCACATTGACTATTTTTTCTTTTTAAAAATATAATTTATTATCATTATTATTACTATTGTGCATGTGATATGCATATGGGTATGTATGGCATGGCATGTGCATGGAGGGCAGAGAATAACTATGAAGTTGGTTCACTCTTTCCAGCTTTACAAGGATTCTGGGATTGAATGTAGGTCACTAGGCTTCCACAATGAGGCTTTACACATTGTGCCATATTGCTGGCTCAACTTCTTTTTTTTTTTCTAAGCTTTCAATTCAGATAACAAAATATCTTGTTAATGCATTATTATTTGTAATAGCTTGACACAAATATTGAATTCTTCTTTTGTTTCAAAGGGAAACCTAAAGAATGAATAGTATGGCTCTTTACAGTGCTATATACATAAATAAATGAGGGAATGAAGATCAGAGACTTATTAAACTACAGCTGCCCAGTTTTTCTTACATGGTTTCAAGAAACATGAAGAGAAATAGAAGTCTCTATGTTTTCTTTTTTCAACGAGGAATTTCTTAAATTCAAATATTCACTATTGCATAATTAAGAATTTGTCTGATTTTTTTTCCTTTGAAGATGACTGTATTAACTCCTCATTTCTATGATGAGGCAATTAACTACAAAGAAAATGGGTTATTTTGCTGACAATTCTAAACTTTCAGATTGAATGGTTGTATTAGTTTGGGCCCATGGTGAAGGGAGGACACCAGCAGGGGAATACATATGAAGTGACTCAGAAACTTCATGAACCAGTAACAAAGAAAAGAGGAAGAGACAAAGGTCCCACAATCTCTTCCAAGGAATGATCTTAGTGTCTTAAGTCAAGGTCCCATCTCCAGGAGGCTCCACCATATGCCACTAGCAATCAGGGTTAGAAAGTCATTAACAAATGGAATGCAGGGATATACTCATCCAGCATAGCATAACCTGGAAACTCATGAGATGTCATAAACAACGGGTAATTCCTTTGTTATCCTTTATTGAGCCCTGGACAACATTTGGTAGTTTGTACTAACAGGGCCAATATTTACTATAGAATGTCCTTAGATAATTTAAGCCAACGAAATTGCTTAATACAGGAAGGGCCCTGCCCATATTATCATCCTATATGATTATAGGACAAGGTTTTGACCAAGCGGCCATCAATGCTACCTCTGGAAGGTAGAAGGTGGCTATGGATTAAACTCAGCTATATGGCCACTGTTTCAGTCAATTATGCCTGCAAAATAAGTCATCAGGAAGTCTCTGGATACTAAAGCTTGAGGAACTGTCCTGATTGTCAATACAGAGTCTCCAATTCCAGAATTGTATTATGACATTTCATGAAAAACATAATCACACAACCATATGTCTCCTGTGTTCATTCTTAAATGCTGCATTCAGTAAGTTACACATGATATTCAGTACTTCATTATACAAGGGGTTTGTGTTAGGTGATTTTTGCTCTGGGTTAGGCTAATACAAGTATTGTGAGCACAGGGGCCACTAGGGAAGCCTATAGTATCTGAATGTTGGCTAAGTCCATTTTTTTGCCTCAAGACATTTTTATTTGGTGGAGGGAGACTTATGCAGACATAACCTCATCAGAAGTCTAAGGACATCACACTGACAAGAAATGTGACGATGTCTCTGGGTACAATGGAAGTATTGCACCTCTCCCAAACATTGGGACCTCTCCCAAATGTTCTTCTACATTTCTTCTGTTTGGCTGGTTCTAATTTGTATCCTATTTCTATGATAAAACTATATAGATTTTCAGTAAGTTTTGTGGTTTTCATAAATCAAGGAATATGAAGGCTGTTATCAGGATGCATGAAGCAGCTGGTCAGAACCTCAAATATGTAGTAAATCTCCAGGTCTGGGCTAGTCTTCTGGAAGGCTGTGCCCTTGTTCTGGTTTTTCACATCCTGGTGCCAATTCAAAGACTGAACACCAGAGGAAATAGGAAGCTACTCATGGGTCAGAATTTCCATATTGCTCTGTATGCACTCACACTCACATCAAATTCAAAGCAACTGAATTGCCACCATTATAGAGATATAGTTGAAAACCATGTATCCCCAGAGGAATCTGTTAAAATAGCTAGGAAATAAAAATAACTTATATGTCATCCAACTGATGAATAGATAATGAAAGTGAGGTACATATATTCCAGGGGCACTGCAATTCTATTCAGCTGTAAAGAAAACTGAAATTTGCAGGCAAATGGAAGAAGCTAGAAATATTTTACTGAGTATGATAACCCACACCCAGAAGGACAAATGCTACATATTGTATAGTTGTGTTTCTTGCTTAGAATCTTTAGATGTGAATATATAATATGAAATAACTACAAAAACTTGAAAAGTCAAAAGGATGTTGGGGGGTATGGAGAAGGAACTGTAAAGAGGGGAACAGAACATGGGTGCTATGAAGGGGAAATGGGAAAAATGAGAGGGAGGAGGGATAACAAACATTAAGTGTGTTTGAAAAGCCATGGGGAGTCATTATATTTATTTATTTTACATATAATATATTTATGTACATGTGGTTTAAATGAAATTGTGTCACTTGGGGTGATAATGCTTTCCCCAGAAGCTATAAATGATCTAACAAAAATCGAGGACCAAACATGAAAAAACTCCTTTCCAATTGTTGGTCAAGGAATCCAAGAAACTCTCCAAAACAATATATGCTATTGCCATTGCCTTTAGCTGCCTCCCAGAAATTGAAGGTAAGCCCCTATTAATGAAGACATTGTATATTTCAGACACAGCACTTGGAGAAATCTAACTGGATATGATCTGGCAGTCTCCTCCATGAGTACTACCTCTCATATGCAAATTTTAGCAATGACCACCTTGTAAAAATATTTCCAAAGGCTCAATAGTAGAACTTGTTATATCTTGGATTTAACCTACTTCTGTGTCATTAAAATAAATTTCTTCTTGTTATGAAAATTAATGCCTGGTACTATAAACATATCCAGCTACCTGTGGCTGCTTAGGCCATTGACCCAGGAGAGAAACCACCATCCATGTGTTCCTAGAACCAGTATTCTCTGTAAGTGCGTTCCAAACACTTATCCATGCACCCACAAATAAGTACAGCTCTTGTCCAGCATCAAAGAAGCTTCTTTTTGCAGCAGATGGAGACCACATACAGAAAGTCACAACTGATCAAAATGTAGATAACTGACTGACCATGAAATGATGCAACTGATACATACATAACACAACCCTTATATCTAAGACTTGGGGAAATTCCTGAAAAAGAGGGCTGGAATATTTTAAGAGTCAGAATACGAGGGTGTCTACCATAAGACTACCATAAGAGGGAAGTTGCACCCATGAAATAATATGGATACCTAAACACGACCCAAATAATGACAACACCAGATGACAAGCCAGCCTGAGGGGGGCGAGTCACACACCTGTAGGAAAACCCCACCCCTCTATGAAGATCTGTAAGGAATTAAAGATTGCTGGTGGAAGATAATCCGTCTTCCTCAGGGACGAACACCCTAAATGTTGTTCAGTAACAAGTGTTCAATCCTAAAAACATACATATGTGACCAACACTGAATGGATTCAGCAGGTTTATGTGTGTGTGTGTATATGTATACAGAATACATATTATAAATATGTAATAATGATAACTGTAAAAGGGGGCCACGAATTTGAGAGGAGCAGGGAAAATGGGGTCATGGGAGGAGTTACAAGAAGGAGAGGGAGAGAAAATGATGTGAATACAGGATTCATATGTGAAATTCACAAAAAACTTTTAAATGTAGCTGTGATGGAAAACACATCAGTATGTCATTAATCACCTGTATCTAAAGCCATTTACTCTGAGAGATGAGGCCAAGAAACTGGTGCTGATGATGTGAAGAATAAGTACTTCTAGGAAGAATGCTGACATATGATGATTTTCAAGTCCCAGAAGGCATCAGACACTCTAGAAGCATGAGGCTGTAAAGAGAAGGGGCAAAATGTTGGACAAGCATGACATAGTTTCATCACAGCTGATCACAAGCTGCATTATTTTGCCTGAGGCTAATCATACATTTTTACATAAAAATCGGTAATCTCAAAATCCATATCAAATACAATGGATGTTTATGTTGCTTTTGTAAGAATGTCTAAATTCTTTCCCCTTAAGAGAGATAGCATCGAAAGGGCAGAGCAGCCCCAAACAACAAACTTGCAATGCAACCCAATGGCCTTCATTTGTGGCTGTAATGCTTCCTCTATTATAGACAAGCAAGCTGCGTAACCGTGAAACACATTCACATGACACACTAAAGGGCCTCATGAATTGTGAAACATGTGCATTAAATATTCATTGAGCAGTATTTCTCCCTAGTACTGAATTGCACAGAATATTCAAAAATCAGATTATTCAGAAATGATGTTTATATGTAATTATTTTATAATTATTATCAAATTGTAATACAGTTTCACAATAAAGACAAATGTGGGAAATATATGTGTGTATAACATATTGAAACATATAAAATGAGCAAGTACATAAACACCTGAGAGTCATTACTTACTAATGAATAGGATTTTATGAGAGGATTTTGTATGAGGACATTTCTGAGAAGACGAATGCACATCAAACTATAGGCAAGTCAGGGCTGGGGGTGTATTTGGGTTAGTCAGAACAGAGTGTGTCAGAATAAAAGGAAACCTAGTTCAAACAGGAAATATTACAAATGTAGAAACTAGTGTGGCATTGTTAAAGCCAATGATATGCAATGAGGCATGGAGAAGTTCAGTCCAGGAGGATCCCCTCTGCTCTCCTGAGGTGTTGAGATATAGTAGTAGTTAATTAAAGGCTTAACACAAACTGCAGCTATACTGTGGAAGAGAGCTAGATAAGAGTGGAAAGGGGGCAGGGAGACAAGTAAGAAGTTGTTCTAGTTTCCTGCTGTTGCTGTTAATAAACACTATGACAGAAAGCCACTTCAGGAGGAATGGGCTTATTTCATCTTACCCTTTAAAGGTAAGTCAAGACAGGACCCTACAAGCAGGACTGTTTGCTATCCCATACAGCATTACCTCTGGCCAGAGACCTCACTCACAGCCAACGTACAAGAACAATAGAATCTATGGAGGAATACTGTTTGCTGGATTGCTCTCAGGCTCCTGCTTAGCTAGTTTTCTTATACAACTCAGGACCACCTGCCTCGGAGTGGTGCTGCCCACACTGGGGTAGGCTATTCTGTATCAACAAATGACTAAGAGAATTCCCTATGGATATGCCCATAAGCCAATCTTATCTAGGAAACTCCTCAATGATGACTTCTCAGATGATTCTAGACTGGGTCAAGTTGACAATTAAAGCTAGCTAGGACAAAGATTATTAAAATAAACTTGCTAAATAACTATGAGTGGAATTTACAGGAGCAGATTAAGAAAGGTGAGGAATTGAACTGAAGGTCATACAAAGATTTGATCTTCAATGGCAATGCCATACAAAAGAACAGTAACTGATGACTGGCTTAGTGTATAGTATAGATTAAACATATCCCAACCATTCATATGTTGAAATTCTAGAACTGGAGGTGATGGTACTAGGAGATGGGAGTGTTGGGAGAATAGATCATAGGAGTAGAGCACCCATGATGATATTAGTGTCATTTATAAAAGAAATCCAAGACAGCTTCCTTCCTTCCTTCTTACCTCCCTCCCTCCTTTCTTTCCTCCCTCCCTCTGTCTCCCATCCTCCTTTCCTTCCTTCCTTCTAATAAGAACACAGTAAGAAGATTGACTATGAACTAAATAAAAATGGGCCCTCAGTAGACACTAAATCTGCTAGTGTTTTGATCTCAGAGTTATAACTTCAGAAATAAGCACCTGGTTTGTTTTGTTTGTTTTTTAAAATGGCCCAGTTTATAATATTTTGGTATAGAAACCCAACTAGACCAAGATTAGGGAAAGAGTAGTCATTAAGTAGTTCAGTTTTAACATGTAGTGATTTAGACACCAGTGGACATTCCAGTGTATGTCTTCATAGGACAGACCTAGACGTAAAGGTAATAATCAAGAGAAAACCTACATGGTGATTCATGTAACTTAATCCAGTTGAATGCCACAAATAGGTGAAATCACACACAGAAAGTAGGTGAAATGGACCAGAGACAAAGAAAAATTAACAATCATCCAGAGGAAATCTACTATAAAGTGAGGACATGACAGAGAATCTAGGAAGGACTTGTGAATAATAACCAAAAAGGCAGAGAGAAAATAAGGAAAAGGGTGAGGTATAGCTTATGAGTGTCTTTCAACAATGTGGCAGCTAATAGTGCCACTATCCATACATAAGAACAGCTAAAACTTGATGTTCAGATTTGAGAGTTAGGAGACTTGAAGGTGACTTTCAATCAGTCACATCATTAGCCTAAAACTTGACACCAAGAATGAAGAGGCAGCAAGGAGATAGAGAGAGTAAGGCAGAGCTTAGCTGAGAAGAGCAGGACTGCTTGAAAGGACAAGGAATGAGTGGCTTCTCGCGTGTGAGCTGAAGAAAAGGCCCATTGGAGACCTAAAGGACAGAGTAAAGGAAAGAAAGGACAAAAAGTGGGAGGGGTTGCTGTTAGATGGGAAGTTTGACTAAAGGACCAAGTCTCATAACTTAAGCGAAGACACGGTACACTAAAAAAGGAAAAGCCAGGTTGCTCTGTGCTGAGGAATCCTCAAGGGCTTTGTAGAGGGAGTAATGCTTGCATGGAGTCTTGAAGGCAGATGGTGAAGACAGGAAAAGAGATGAATAGTGGTTCAGGCAGGAAACATTCTGAAGGTTCTAGGAGAGCTACAGATCTGTTTTACAGAAGCTCTAAGAGGTGAAGAGCTAGCAGTCCAAGTGGAAACTGAGAAATGGTTTTACTCTTGGAATCTCTCCATAAGAAATAAAAACCAAACTTAATTAAACTGTAAGAGTTTGATGGCAATATCATATTTTGCTAACTATAATCCAATACTGCAGCATATTGTCATCTTCTTGCATAAAATACAGCATCAGAAAAGGAAAGGTATTAGCTCAAAATCCAACACTTACACTCACCACATGGGGACTGAGGACTTAAGTCTAGCTTCTTTGGCTTTCATTTGTAGGATAATTTTATTTTCAGTTATATGTGTACGGTATAAAGGTTATTTTAACAAACATAATATAAATAATAAAAGAATCATTCATACTGCTTTTATTCAAAAGATGAAAGCCATTAATAAACATTGTGTTCTTCATTAAGAGTCATTCAAATCTGCGCACTCTTTACGTCATTGAAATGTTGTAGATGCTCATATTGAGAAATTCTAAATGAACTGAATAGGTTTAAATGAACTTTTCTGTACCTTCATAAAATATATTGAAGGATTTAAAACATATTTTAATGTTTAGACCTTTGCCTGTTATTTAATATTGAGTTTCACTTTTTTCGAGATTCTAAATGATATTTACGTGTGTGAATCACTGAATGTATTGCATATTGTTACCTTATAATAAACTTCTTTATACTATACAATGGAATCAATGAAAGAAACTAGTATACCATATTGTAACTACTCTTCTTTCAAAAACACAAAAGACTTGTTTTGCATAACTTAATGAATGACCAAAAAAGCATACACAAAATATATTGCTTTGTCCTTCTGCATTCTCATTGGAATTATCATACTACTTTTGTGGGAAATTGGCAAAATTTGTTCAGCTATGTTGAAAGAACAGGAAAAATAAAGCTCACAAAATAAAGTTATACATAATACCTGAAGTAGTAATGTATATTCACTATAATGGAATAAGATATGATTTGCATACAGAAGATAGCATCTTGTACTATCAAGGAGCATCCATAGAATAATGGCTGACAGTGGCCTGTCAGATACAAAGCCAAAACTACATAGGACTTTCTCCCATCCAATAATGACATGCAATGTCCCTGGCAAAAGTCAGTGTGTGATGATGGACAGATTATAAATAGATAGATAGATAGATAGATAGATAGATAGATAGATAGATAGATAGAT
>CABHPR010146993.1:0-16869 GCA_902168415.1 Peromyscus melanophrys
ACTCACTTGGTGACAACTGTAGGGTGAAAAGGGCCAAGGGAAAAACACCCTGCTCCTGACTTGACCTCAGGACCAGAGCTTGAAATCCCACCAATCCCTGAGTTTGCCCCAGAGTCAGGCTTCAGAATTCCACCATTCCCTGAGCACAGAATCCCACCAAACCCTGAGGTCCCTGAGCATGAAATCCTACCAATTCCTGAGCACAAAAATTCCACCAATCCCTGATCTTGCCCCAGAATCAGACCAGAAAAATCCACCAATCCCAAGCTACCTTGGAAAGCTCCCCCCAGTCAAAGAAACCCTACATAAGATTTGTACCCTGTTCAGTTTGCTGGTGTTTCTCACCCTAGCGGCAACCATCCTGCTGGATTCTTCCATCTCAATAAATCTCCTGAGTGAGGTTTGTTGTGTGGTGTGACACTTTCACCAGAGGAGCCCAGCTGTAACAACTTTTGTCTAAGCCAGAGAGCATGGAGTTGAGCAGAAATGTAACACTTTTGCTGGGGAAGCTTTCCAAGGGAGTAAGGAGAGCTCTAACACATCTCCAGAGCAGAGCAGAGCTGTAACAATTCTCTGGGGAAACCCTTCTCTGCTGGAGCAGAGTTGCTAAACTTGCACTGCAGAAAACTTTTCCCTGGAGCAGAGCTGTAAGCTGCTACACTTACAGTGACTTTGTGTTATTCCTTGGCTCCTAACTGCCAGGATACCTTTCCATTCAGATGCAACGCTTACACCACTTCCCTGGGGAAGATTGTTTCTCCAGGTCACAGCAGGCCTTAGTTGCCTATAATTTTTGTCCAGGGTTGAGGCCTTGTGAGATTTCCCCAGAACCATGCCAGCATTATTCCCAACTCCATTCTAAATATTTGTCTTTATATCCACAGATAAGTGCAGTCCTCATTCCTCATCAAAGGAACATCTCTTTGCAACAAATGGAGACCATTACAGATAACCACAACTGATCAAAATGCACAGGACAAGTGGTCATGTGGTGTCTACTCCCAACTGAAACATCTGTAACACAACTCCTTGTACAAAGGTTCTGGAACCATCATGAAGGAGGATAAAAAGGAATAGGAAGTTTGCTGTGATATTGAATGTCCTAGAAATGTCTGATTAGAACCATGAAGTCTAATCAATTTGGCTACCTAAAAAAGACCTGAACAAGGATAAGGGTGATACCAATAGGCATGCTTACATTTTGTTTTTAATGACTATCTACTATCAATATGTCCATATTTAAGCAAATTAATAGATAATAAAGGGAAAAGAGAACCAGGCACAGTGGCACACACCTATAATCTCCATACTTGGAAAGTAGAAGCAGGAAGATCAGGAGTTCAAGGTCATCCTTAGATACATATGAATTCAAGGCCAGTATGAGACCTAGTCTCAATAGATAAATTAAATAAATAAACAGATGAGAGATAGTAGATGAAAAAGCCACAATAAAGCCAATCATATTCTTGGTCTGAATACTTAGCATTTAAACACATTCTGAAGGTAATAAAACCTTTGGATCCTTTATCTAGAGACCGTACTATTTCAGAAACATTTAGAAAAGTCCTCTCAGTTAAGGCAAAAGGGCAATTGTTGTGGATGGGGTGATGGCTTAGTTAGTAATGTAACTTTGCAAAGGAGCAGAGTTTGATTCCTAGAACCCATGTTTTAAAAAAGCCAGGTGTGATGGCACATGCTGAATCCCAGGGGAGACAAGAGATCAACAGACTCTAGCCTACTTGGTGAGCTCAAGGTCAATGAGAGGCCCTGTAGCAAACAATAAGGTTAATATCACATGAAAAATGATACTCAAAATTCTTTAGCCTCCACATGCATGTACACATGTGTATACACACACACACACACACACACACACACACACACACACACACACACACAAAATTTATCAATTCCTGAAAAGCCTTTGTTTCAGTATAAGATGTGTTTCTCTCAAAAATATCTCAGCTACTTTAAGGGTTAATATCAAGAAACAAGGCCCTCTAAATCAACATATGCAAACCTCATATGAACTCACAAGACTGCGCTTTTCCTTCTGTTGGTGTGTTTTGTCCTACTCTAATGTGATAGTTTTTTAAAAATCTTGTTATATTTTATTTTGTTATATATTATTATGTCTTAGAAGTCTGTTCTTTTTTAATGAGAGACGGAAAGGGAGTAGATTCTGATGGGAGAGGAGGTGGAGAGCAACTGGGAGGTATGGAGGGAAGGGAAGCCATAATCAGGATATATTATTTGAGAAAAGAATCTATTTTCAATAAAAGGAAAAAGTTGATATCATGAAGAGAAATAACTGACTTGTTATACTTGTCACATGCATACTTGAGATATTAAAGGAAATGGCATGCAAAATCTAGTCTCTGTTTTTAAGGAGCTTGCAAATAAAATAGCTAACACCTTCCTAGATTGACAGAACAAGTCTATGAAAAAGACATTTGCAGTGCTTTAGTTCAGGAATCTCACTTCTGATGAGAAGGATCAGAAGAGGCATGATGGGGGTGGTGGCCTTTCAGCTGGAATGAGAGTTGAGAAAGCTTCTGCTAAACACAGAAAGGAGGAATAAATAGAGAAGAATGCTTTGAGATACAGTTGGGTCATTCACAAGGTCTCTCTCTCTCTCTCTCTCTCTCTCTCTCTCTCTCTCTCTCTCTCTCTCTCTCTCTCTTTCAGATTTTAATCAGCAGCAGCAAAAGGCAGAAATAACATTATAGTAGAATAATGTTTCCTAGACATGGATGAATGCATGAGAGCAGCAAATCTGTGACTACAACTAGATATTTTTAGGACTACAAAGGAAGTTTAAAAAATATTATAATGGTCAGTATTATAAAATTAGAACATCATGGTACCACTCTGATCTTAGAGAGTGTGCCATTGCTCTCTTTTCATTTACTCATTTTGCATGAATTCAAAAAGTATTAAGACCCACTCAAAGATCATTCATGAAAATTATTTTTTTCTTTCTACTGGATCTTTTGAATAAACTTATTTGAAAGAATTTCTACATTGCATTACTTCTAAAATATTCAAAATAAAATACTTCAGTGAGGAATTATTATGTTATTTTTTCAAAACAGTGTTTCTGTGTGTGTAGCTCTGGCTGTCCTGGAACTCACTCTGTAGACCAGGGTGGCCTTGAATTCACAAAGATCTGCTTGCCTCTGCCTCCCAGAGTGTCAGGATTAAAGGCGTGTGCCACCACCACCCAGCTATTGTATTTTATTTTTTTATTATGGATGCTTTCTGTAAAAGGAAGTAAAATTCTATACAATATATATGATGTCAAATAATTGGAAGCAACATAGGCTAAGTGGAACAATAGAACAATTTGCATATTCACATAGCACATTAAACTCAGGATTCCAAGTGTTTCATAGACATTTATTTATCCTTACAAATGGCATGAAGGTCAGCAAAGGCAGGTATCATTTAAGGTATCTGTGGTCTATGAAATCAAATGTCTACCGATAAGGGCTTTGAGACACAGCCCTGAGGAGTTCATGCATGAGGGTAGATAAAGCCCATCACACTATTTTCCATGTATCTTTGCAGTAATTCAACTATGGAAAAGGATCAACTTGCAGAATCATATAGGCTGAGTTCATAGTTAAGATGGCTGACAATCTCATTTCATAGGAAAAGAGCTACATGACCTTATTTTTGTGTTTACTCAAACATTGTACATTGCCTCACATTTAAAATGTGTTAATTGTGTTTTAATATAAGAATAATTTCTGCTGCTTTTGCATATAATCCACCAGATACCAACCAGGGACAGTTCTGAGCTAATCAGAGGACAAGGCCATCAGGTTTAAAGCAGTCACATGCTATGGAATAATTCTTCTGTACACTGTGTGAATATATGTTGCTATGGTTGGTTTAATAAATAAGCTGACTAGCCAATAGTTGAACAGGATAAAGTTAGGAAAGTAAGCCAATCTGAAAATGATGGGATGAGGAAGGGTGGAGTCTGAGGAGTCTTAAGTGCCAGAGAACAAGTCGGACACACAAATGGGATAGAGGTAAAAGCCACAAGCCTCAGAACAGCACATAGATGAATAGAAATGGATTAAGTTGTAAGAGCTAGTTAGTAACAAGTCTGGCCAAGCATTTATAATAAATATAAGCCTCAATGTGTTTGAGAGCAGCTGTGGAAGAGGAAAACTCTGCCAATAAATGTTGTCCACCATCCAGCATAGATCCATGTAAGACCAAAAAAAAAAAGCTTACAAAAGGGTTCTAGACACACAGAAATGCAGCCAAGAGTGGCTTCCTGGTCTCTTGTCTTTCATGCTAGCTGCTGTATAAAGGATGCATCTCTTGGAAGCTGCCAGCATGTCATGAGCTACCATGCATGGCGGGTTCCTGCAGTCTCTCATGCTAACTTCAGTATAGAAAATCATTTCCTGACAGCTGCCCTCAACTGCCATGCACTACCGCCATGTGCTAAGATGAGCAATGCAGGCAGCTGACACAGCAGTTTAAGATTTGTCTCATGCAATCAAAAAAAACAGCACAGATACACAGTAAAGATAGATTTCAGATGGAAAAAAAAAAAAACCTCTAACCAGTTACAGTGTGTTTAAAAATATACATAGGCTTGGGAGGGAAAAGAAAATGGGGAAAGAAAGCCATTAAAAAAGGAATAGAGTAATACAAAATATAAGCCACATAATGATGGGAAATACATGGAGTCTGGATCCTGTATGCTATTGTGTTGTCTTTTAATTTTTTGGCTGCTAAGAGATACTGGATTATAAAATCTGCAAGATTCAACCAACCTTTATATTTTAAAAATATCTTGACTTCAAAATTTAAGTCAAAAGGTATGTTACTTTGGGGGAGAGGTTAGGTTATGCTTTTATTTCCACAGGAAATGGGAGGCTGCTGATTCATTCCAGATTAAAGAAAATCAGGATTGATGGAGGAAGACCCCCTGAAATCCTGACTGAAGACATAAAGAAATAAACCTAGAAGAACTACAAGACATTTAATGTATATTTTACCTGTTCAAAAATAAAACAAAAAATATCTTTGGCTGACTGGTATACAATGCACAGTCTATACTTGTATTAATGCAGATATGTATGTTACCTTTAAAAGTTTATGTATTTTCAGAGCAAAAAGACCAAACACCAATGAAAATGGCTCAGGTGATCCAGCATTTCAAAATGTCTCTGTTGCAGTCTTTTCAGAATTCTGCATCCACAACAGCTTCAAGACTGCTGATTGAGATGATATAGCCTCACAGAATACTCCAGTCAGGACTTGACCATAATCCTAAATTTTCTCAGGGTCCCCCAAAGATAACAGCACCCATAAATAACAGGAAGCGGTCTAGAGAACTACACTCACATTCCCCAAAGATGGGTTATGGATATTTATTATTCAGTCTCTGAGTCAGTTATTTAGGAAGTGGCTGTTGGTTATTTGGGAGCAGGTGGCTGGGATAGGAAAACTCCACCTGCAGCTACTACATGCAATTCAGTGAATACCCATAAGTTTTGAAAAACTAAAGATTAGGTGCTTTGTTCCTGATCCCAGGAATCATTTCTATATGATGCCACAAAGAAGTTCATCTCATCTAGTGTTGGGTAAGAAAAGATAAAAAGGTGATTCAGAGAAAGATAAACTCTAATGACTTTTCCCCTTATGTCAGTGATGTCCCCAACAGAAGGAAAAACAGATGTAGACAATGCTAGATAACATGACAAGGGTGCATTGACATCAGTGACGGGCAAAAATATAAGTGACATTCTATCAACCCAGTGCTTCTGGAGTAGTAATCACTTCAGAATTTCCACTTTATCACATAATTCTGTATTTTCTAGACGTAAAGATACCACAGGAATTGTCAATCTTTGCTAATGTTTTGTGTGTGTGTGTGTGTGTGTGTGTGTGTGTGTGTGTGTGTGTGTGTAATGTTCTATATATAACTATGACGTTCACTCACATTTTTCTGAATAACTTATTTTTGTAAATGTTACAATTATTTAGGAATATGGTCAGGTCTGGAGATAGGGCACAGTGACTAACAGCATTTACTGCTCTTCCACAAGACCCATGTCAGACAGCTTGCAAACACCAAAACTCCAGCTTCAGGAGATCAAACACCCTCTTCTGTCCTCCTCAGGCACCCACACCCACAACATACACTCACAGAGAGACATATACACACACAAATAAAAACAAAATAAATCCTTTAAAAAGAAGAATATAGTCCATGTATTTGTTCTGGGTTTGCTGAATTCTTAATGTTGGATAAGAAAAGACAACACTGCAATATGGATGTCTACTTGCATGGCTCACATGCTCTATGATCGCCCAATCATCTTTTGCTATGGTAGCAGGTAAGGTAATAGATTATGATGATTTTATTTTTCTTTAAAAAGATGAGTCTAAAAGCAGGAGGGAATACTGATGAGAGAAGAGAGATCTAGAAAAAGTATTTCTGAAGGTTATTCAAATGGAGAATGAAGTAGTCTTTAGGATAAATCCAGTTGATTCCCGTGGTTAAGATAAGCGTAGAAAACATTTCTTGTTTCTGTCTGGAGTAAGCATAGAACTGTCTAACTGTATGAGGACGAAGAGATTTAGGAAAACAATTGCTTCATGCATGAGCGTGCTTCCTTGAAATATCTACAAATGACCAAATAGTGATGTTAGCAAGCCTCTGAGTAGAAGGATAAACTAATCAGGAATTCTGGGCAGGACATTTTGATTTAGCCATACCAAACATCAAAACTCAGAGAAAGAGATGGGATTGTCCACAGCAGGGGAGTGAAAGGACAAGTGGTCAAAAGACAGGGCACCAATACTGAAGGCCGGACAGAGCAGACACTCACAGAAGGCAGCTGTGCTGTGCACACCTTTAAGCCTTTAGTCAGGGGCAGAGGCAGGTGTACCTGTGTCAGTTCCAGGCTGGTTTACAGTTTCAGGTCAGCCAGTCCTGCCTACTCAGTGAGACTCTGTCTCAGCAAACAAACAAAACAAAACAAAAACCTCAACAAAACCCAACAAAACATACTCAGAAAATAGAGCAAAAGCCTATTAGGAGAGGAAAGCAGAAAGGAGTAGAGTGAAATTTAGGTTCTAACAGAAATGAGAGGAGACAGTGGTTAGCAGCATTGCTGTGCCAAAGAAGTCAGCTAAGATTGAAATCAAATGCTGTAGCAAGCAGGAGCGCAGCTTTCCAGCAAGTTGTCTTTCTCAGTACACATTCACAACAGCGCAGACCTGTCTTCTAGTAAGACTGGTGGAGTTTGTATATTAATACATGACGCACTTGCTCTTAGAGAAAATAAACAGTGGGTGCCTTTTAAAGCAAAGAATGCACTCTGCACTTCAAGCGAGACACTCTGCAATATGCTATCATCTAAGTTGTTGCAGCTCCACATACAAAAGTGAGTCTACAGATAAAAGTGGCACAAACAGCTAACATTACAGACTGACTTGGGTTTTTGGAAAATAAGATGTTATTTTCTTCAGTCCTTAGGCTAGCTCTTACCATAGATAGGAGTTTATAATCTGCAACTGATTAGATAAATCCAACCTCTCTGGGTAGTTGGCTGAGATCAGAATATTGTATTTTAAAGATGAGGTTTATTGAAATGCTATCTTTGGTCATCATATTATTCTCCTTATTTACACAATAACTATGGTGCTCTACTTGTGTCCTTGAAATAGGGAACAGGGACACCATAGTATGAAAAGTGGCCTAGCTGTTGGAGTTCATAAATTTTGCTCAGCTTTGGATGAGTTCAAAGAATTGCCATGTAAGAAAAGCCTTACAGTGGGAATTTATCTGATTATGGCAGTAATAATTACCCAGCTGTTTATTGCAGATAGAGAAATAATTCATGTAGGCAATAGGCCGTGGTGGCAATGACACTCCACATTTAGTAAATATGCAAACTGTTCACTTCTAATTAACCAAGCTAGAGGATGCCCTTATTAAATGTATAAACTAAAAGTGCCTTCCTGACAAGTGATGAATTGTTACAATGCACAAACTCTTGCCACAGAATTATTGGAGTGAACTTCGGGCTTAACTTCATTAAGAGATCTTGTGGGATAGTTAAATGAGGATGGACAGCGTAACAAGGCTTACCTGACAGCCAATGATATGCTAGAGCTTAATGGAACTGCACCTTTCCCTCCATCCTACTTAACTGTTCAGATTCACAATAGATAAACTGTGAAATCACAAAGTTAATTTCACTTTGAGTCAGCAAAAGAACTGAAGTAACATGACATCCCACTTAGAGGCAGTCCGACATTTACCTATTGAATAAATCTACAAAATAGTCATTTCTTATGATTCAAATATCTTTTCTGTGTCAAAAGCTAAAAATCTACCACTATTTTTCTTGAATTTGAAATACTGTTTAACAAAAACAAATGGTTTATGGATTGCCTTTAAATTATCTATGGATCGGTTTTAAATCACATTTAAAAAAGTAAGTGGATGAGTTTTACTATGAACATATAACACAATACAGAAATCAGTTTTTACTCTGAATTTTATGTATTTTTCCCAACTAATTAGGAAATGGTTCACTGTCTGCATTTATGGTTGAGTTTACCAAGACAAATAAATACTCATTCCATATAAAGCAACTCTATGAACACCCATGTCCCCTATATTAAGAACCAAATGGAAATTGCTACTGAGAGGAATCCCTTGACTTAATCAAACAAAATGAATTGTTTTGAAAGGGTTCTCACTGTACAGTCTAGGCTGGCCTTTTAGTCATGATCCTCCTTCCTCTGCCTCCTGAGTTGTGGTGGTATTGTGTTCCCCAAAATATTGTGTATGCTAATAAACTTATCTGGGGTCAGAGAACAGGACAGCCACAATAGTAAACATGAGGATAGGCAGTGGTAGCATACGCCTTTAATCCTAGCATTCCAGAGACAGAAATCCCTCTGGATCTCTATGACTTCAAGGCCACATTGGAAACGGCCAGGCGTGGTGACACACGCCTTTAATCCCAGGGAGTAGTGGTAGAAAGCAGAAAGGTATATAAGGCGTGAGGACCAGAAACTAGAAGCATTTGGCCTGGTTAGGCATTTGGCCTGGTTAGGCATTTGGCTGGTTAAGCTTTCAGGCTTCTAGCAGCAGTTCAGCTGAGACTCATTCTGGATGAGGACTCAGAGGCCTCCAGTCTGAGGAAACAAGATCAGCTGAGGATCTGGCAAGGTAAGGTAGCTATGGCTTATTCTGTCTTTCTGACCTTTCAGTGTTCACCCCAATACCTGCCTCAGGTTTGATTTTATTAATAAGAACTTTTAAGACTCATGCTACACTGAGTGCTGAGACTATACTGTGTGCCAGCATGCCTGACACTGATAAAATGTTCTTATTTGGATTATAGACCAAGCAATTCTATTTATTTTACAGGTTTGCTGTGAAAATAGAGGCAGATGGTAGTTTAACCAACTTAGCAGCTTGCTTGATATAGATTATATGTTCAATATTTATCAGCAATTTTTAACAAGCTTGAATGTCAAAAATTCTAATAAAAGATCAATATCTAGTTTTTCAGCACCAGAAATCACATGATTTACATTTCCATAATAATTTAATGACTAAGATTTTAACTTAGTATCTGCTATACTTCTAGTGTTAGCTCTTAATTTCTTATAAGGCAAGTTTACGAAGCCCAAAGTAGTATTAGATAGTTTCTTGAAGTAGGAACTTTGATCTAATGCTAACAGCAAAAATGCTGATATAATGTTAAAAAGTAACCTAGCAACAGAAGATCTCACAGAAAGTTACATGGACTAAATTCATAATAAGTCAGTGACATTTTTAAGCTGGTGCAGGACAGCAACTTCCCTGTGTACATGAAGCTAGTCTGTACAAGTTGAGACTCCTGCTGAGTATTGCTAATATTATGCCTTTACCCCCCTTTTTTTCCCTACACTACTGTAGTCTTGATAGCCAAATACATGAGATTATATTTTGGATAAGAATTTTTTCTTCCATGTGGAAATATGTTGAGCTGCTACAAAAGAAGCTTAATGTCATTGAAGAATACTTTATCTCAAATTCCTACATACATGAATGGGAGTAGAGAGTGAATTTGGCAAGACTGAGGTCTCATCCTGGTGGGTAGAAGGGATCTGTTCAGGACTGTCATGATTGGCTGAAGATGTCTATTACTGCCCAGATTTAAATATCTATCTTGCACACATATACCACATCCTATTTTATGAGCTTTATCAATTTCAAGTGTGATATTGTGGTCTTTCCTCAGTCTTATTTTTTTCTTCATGTTTCTCCCTCCGTCTATAACAGGTAGGGAAGAAGATTTCATAGAACTCCTCAAACCTACAATGTGACTTAGTAAACAATGATTTTTCTTTAGTTCCAACTATGTCTTACACATCATTGTAGGTGCTAGGATGGTTATTGGTAGCAAGGTCAGGTAGTAAAAAAATAAGCCTGAGAATTGTTATGGAGGGATCATTTCTGGGTAGGAAATTTTCAGTGAATCATAGGAACATTCAATAGGAAGATTAAAATATTTATGGGTATGAGATAGATGAATAGGTGGTTAAGTTGGGAAGTTTGTAAGATTTCCCTGAAGAAGTGATATCTGGGTATCTGAGGGGAACTGAGGGAATAGGACACACATTTTATGAGCATGCATGACATCCATTATATGTGTTCACGATATGTGTTGCAGGTCACTGAGGAAGTGATGTGCCAGTCAGCAGAGGTATACAAACAAAGAAAGGAAACAGATAAACAGTGACGTCTTTGGAGGAAAAGAATGGAAAGTTCCATTCTTTAGCTTCCACGGCATTGCAGAGGTTCGTCCTTGTTGATGGCTGGTGGCAGAAAAGAACATCAAAAGCCACAAAGGTCAGTTCAACATGAATCTGAAGAATTATGTGAACTAGTGTCCCAGGCTCAACAAGAGCTTTGTGATAGAAGACTGATTCTGACAGAACTCAGGCATGAGGAAGACACTCTGAGGCTACTTACTTTGCACTGAAGCCCTCTTGGTCCTCTGGACCCAGCCATCTTGACATGGTGTCATCTTTAGAAAAATTGGATGGCACAGGAGAGAGTACAGTAAAAGTGTGAATCTCAGAGGTTGGCTGAGGAGCCAGCATGGCACTGGCAATAATCCAGCATGTCAGGGGCTCTCCCAGAACAGGAGAGAAAGTCATAGAGCCTTGCAGACCCAGCCACCATGGAGACAGCGATGCAGGAACCAAAGCAGCAGAACTGGTGGGCAGATTGCACTTGCCAACCATCTTGTCTATGACATCTGAAGCCCTAAATTCATGAAGAGCTGAATAGGGTCCTTAGACAATTTAGAAAAAAAGAAAATTAACTGGACAAAAATTTATTCTCTGAAGAAATAAAGGAAGTGATCCAAATTGCACACACATACACAATTACAAAAACATTTCTTAAAGGTCATTCTCCAGAAGTGTTTGTTTCTGGTGTGACTGCAAAAGATATTTTATGATCTTTTCTTATAAAAAGGAACTGTAAACTTACAAATGTTTCCAAGTTTGCAAGAGAACATAATAGATGATGAATCATTTGGAAGACAGACACATTGTCTGAATATGTTCTGTACATTTTTATCAGTGTCCAGTTATCTGATGGAGGCTAATCTCAAACATTCCTAGTTCAACCAGCTACATATTTCTTTTTCCAAAAGCAATTGGCTTACTAATGTCACTCAGATGATGGCAGGCTGAACAGTGCTTTCTGCTGGTTTTCTTTACCAAGCAACCAGTCCTTCTCCTTGATTGTATCCAACTGTTTCTCTTAGGGTAGCACTTTCTATTGAGGAATGAAGACGATGAGATGGGAGGAGGGCTGGAAGACAGTCAAATGACAAGCCTGGTTCTACATCTCCAGGGAATCTCTCCGAAGAGAGCTAGCAGCTAGACCAGTGCTGTGACCTGTGCTTTGACTCTTAAAATCAAGGCTGAGCCTTGTGTGCAGAGTCCTTAATTAGGGCACAACTGGAAATGCACTGCCTACATGACTCAACCTATTAAAAGACATCAATATCAGAGAACTGGAAATCCTTAGCATCAGTCACCAGATGCAGAAGTCATCTCTATTTTCTTCAGGGTTTTCATTAGCCTATTGCCTTCATCATCCTTGTATGCTCTTCCACCAGAGCAAGCTCGCTCCAAAACTATGAAAATCAGTACACTGAGACTCCAAGACAACTACAGTGAGGAGGAGAGGGGACAGTCAGCCACAGTGAGGAGGAGAGGGGACAGTCAGCCACAGTGAGGAGGAAAGGGGACAGTCAGCCACAGTGAGGAGAGATGAAAGTCAGCCACAGTGAGGACAGGAGTAGTCGAACCTTTCCAACGGAGTCTCCTAGGAACTAGCCACGTTCATAAACATCAGGCTTAGAGATGCTTTTATTTTCTTGCTTATCCTTTGAAACAAATGCAAATGAGCAGATTACAAAGATAGCATTTAGCACAAATATTCATGTAAATATTTTGAAACAACAAGCTGTTAGTTCACTGTTACTCCTGGATTATGGCAAGCATCACTAGGAAGGAGCATTGACAGAGTAAAAGAGAAAACAAACAGAGAGTGGAAACTGCATTTCTAAAACTAAGTGTACAACTAGAAGTTGTTTACAGGAAAATAACAGGCATCAAACATTAATTAAATCAATTCTCACATGCCATGCTAAGCATGTTGCTGATGTATTGGTTTCAGAGAAATCCAGGGGACCAAACATATAGCTTAGTTCATGACAACACAACAGAGCTGCCTAGGGATCTGTGTGGTGTTTCATAAGTACTCCCCCTCATTATGAAAGAGCTGATTGTGCATTTTAATACACAGTGCCTATTAGCATTTTGGAAAGCATGCCAATGAATCTAGGAAGTCCTTAATATAATATTAACATTGGAATAATGTTCATGCAAGTAATAAAGTCACTAGTCACTCTCAAAAGTCTGAAAGACATATGCAGTGATTTGTGGAAAGATTGTCACCTCCGAGATAACCTTCCGTATCTATGACAATGCAAACAACCTTCATGCATCAGCAAGAAATAAGATATTTTAATGGTAACTTTAAATATTATAAGGATTTTTCAAAAATTTTTAGCTTCTGGTCCAGAACATTTTAAAATTTAATTAAAGGTTTTAAGCATGTAATATTATGTGTGTGTGTTGGGGGGAGGTAAACTATTGATTTATAAATATTTCATGTTCACCATGGTATGAGTATATAATACACTCTATAAATTCTTACCTTATGTATTACAGAGTAATTTTTCTTGTATCTTTATATAATTCAAAGTGCTTTGAATTTTATAGTAAATAAACATAAAGATGTCTTATTTAGGGTATCTATTGCTGTGATAAAACACTGTGACCAAAAAGCAAGTTGGGGAGAAAGGGTTTATTAGGCTTACACTTCCATGTTGATGTTAATCACTAAAGGAAGTCAGGATATGAAAAAAACAGGGCAGGAACCTGGAGGCAGGAGCTGATGCAGAGGCCATGGAGGAGTGCTGCTTACTGGTTTGCTCAGCCTCCTTTCTTTGCAGGACTACCAGCCCAGGATGGTATCACCCATCATAGACTGGACCCGCCCTCATTGATCACTAATTGAGAAAATGCCTTAAAGCTTAATCTCATGGAGGCATGGCATTTCCTCAACTGAGGCTCCTTCCTCTCTGATGACTCTAGCTTGTGTCAAGCTGACACACAAAACCAGTCAGTACAACAGATTTTTCCATGTCTTCTAAAATCATTCATTTCCATATTAAGCAAAGCATCTCAGACTTGAAATCTCATTTCTCACTGAAAACAGAAGCTGCCTCTACCTGAGTTTTGATGAGTTTACATGAGGACTTCTGTTGAAGTAGGGGTATTCTATGCCCCATGAGACAGCCTAGTATTGTATAGTTTTACTTACTGGAAATGTACTTTTTATTTTGACCTCAAGTTTTTCCTTGTTTTTTATTTATTTATTTATTTATTTATTTATTTATTTATTTATTTATTTATTTATTTATTTTTTGGTAACTAATGGCTTTTAAAATACATGAAGAGACATCAAGCTTCACTTTAGGTTTCTGTTTTCCACTCTGGCCACTCTTCATGATCATCAAGCCCCTAAAATTCCTACTGGTGGAGCTGGAGAGATGATTCAGGGGTTAAGAGCACTAGCTGCTCTTGCAAAGGAGTCAGGTTCAGTTCTCAGCACCCATATGGCGGCTGTACACAATCATTTGTAATTTCAGCTCCAGAGGATCTACCATCTTCTGGTCTCCATGGACATTGCATGCACAACATGGTGCACAGACAGAAATGTAGGCAAAACCCTCATACACATGGATTTAAAAAAGAAATTTGTACTGATATTTAGGGAGATAGTGTTTAGTTTTATGTTCTTCACTATCAGCTTCAAGATTTGATGATGTATCTAACAGAAACAAAACCACATGTCTACATAAAAACTTATACATAAAATCATCACACTATTATTCATTAATAACTGAAAAGGTAGGAACAATTGAAAAGTTTATCATCAGATTAATGAGTAAAATGTTACAGCTTATCCATGTAAAGGACTATTTGGCATACACTATAACATAAATGAAATTTGAACACAGCACACTAAAGGATATTACAAAGCCTCATTTTTACAATGTTCAATTTATATAAAATGTCTAGATTGGCAATTCTACAGAGACAGAAAGCAAACTCATGTGTAGAGCTGAAGGGTAAGGAATGGAATCTGACTGTTATAGAGTATAGTTTTATGCAAGGTGATGAAAATGTTTTAAATTGACTGTAATGATGTTGCAGAACTGTGACTATGTGAACAGATTACAAAACAGTAATCTTAAAATGGGTGTATGAGAATTTTATATTAATAAAGCTAGTATAATAAAAACAAAATATGTCTTTAAAAACTTTCCTGATATATGAAAATATAAAGTCTAATATCATCTATAAAAATTCTTTTGCTCCAAATCACACCATACAAAATTAATATGCTGAGAAACTAATTTGTTTTGATGACTGACCAATTATCATTCAAAATAAAGATACTACTATAAGATATTAACAGCCAGTATTCCATTCTTGCATTCAAGTTAGAAGAATACATTATTTTAACCTCTAATTTCTGTCAAAAGACCTAAAAACAGCCAGTTTTCTGTACTCCAAGCTAATAATGTTTTATTAATACCAATTTTAAATTTCATCATATAATTTTATTATTCATAACCTGGGGCAGTTTTTACATCTCCGGCTAGAGGTTACAAAGGAGCATGTCTACCAAGTACAAGCTCAGCCTTAAATTAATCAGTGCCATTTATCTTTGTAATGTTCCACTCTTGGTTAAGAAAATGCATCCGTACATATTTATTACATATTTTTATTATTAACTGTAGAATATATCAACTATTCTTTTACAAAAAGAGTAATGTTAAACCCAATGATATTTGGTACCCTACACAATTCAAAATCAAGGCATATTCTGATATAAAATAATTTACTACCTTTTTTTCTGAATGATATGATATTGCCTGAAGACAAAGGACTATATTAGATCTTTCATATACTCTTCACAAAACCAGACATAAATTTTAATAATTACTGGCATAAGTAATTAGCATAAATCATAACTGCTTTCAGATAATACTAAAATTTGAACTCTAATAATAACAATGCCATTGAAATATTTTCTTAAGTAAGTATGGAAAGTAACTTTCGCACTAGGCAAACCTGTTAAAATTAATAGCTCAACTGAATGCCATATGAGAACTGTTGGGTGTAGGATTGGTCCAAGACTGCCTCCGGTTACGACATTCTGGGATTCAGTCCTTTGTGTCACTCCCTTCCTTTGACTATGGGATGGACCATGTTTTCTGTTTCAGTGGACACAATGGAAGTGATGATGTGTTGCTTTAGGTATGAGGTTATAGATGTGGCTTCCATATTGGATGCTGTCTTGATCTCTTGCTTTCTTGCTGAGAGGCAGAAAATTTCCACATTATTAACTGCTTTGCAGAGGCCTATGCAACAAGAAACTAAGGGGCATCATTGGCTAACACCGAAGGACTTCTGGACCTCCTGTAAATAGGGTGTGACTGAAGCTCGCCTTTAACTGTAGTTCTCACATAGACCGCAGCTCTAGCTGTCAGCCTGACTGAGCAGCCTCTTGAGAGAGCCAGCACTGAAACAATTCTAAAGCAGAGGCTCTAAGTTAAACAAGCAAAGAACATGAAAAAAATTAAAACGCAGAAAATGAACATGCAGGACATGTGTGACACTACCAAAAGATCCAATCTTCTAACTACAGGCACAGGTGAGGGAGAAGAATCTCAGGAGAGGAAAACATCCCCCAAACTAGAAAGACATAACTATATACATACAGTCAGCACACAGAAGTCCCAACTAGACAAGGCCAGAAAATAAACTCTACCCAGCATGGCATAGTTAAAACACTAACCATATAGAACAAAGAAAGCATGCTGAAGGCACAAGTCACACATTAAGGAAAACCCTCAGCACAACAGCAGATGCCTTAGTTGACTCTCTGAAAGCCAGAAAAGCCTGCAACAATGTGCTCCAGGTTCTAACAGACCACACCTGCCAACCTTGACCATTGCACCCAAGAAAACTATCTGCCAGACTTGAAGGAGAATGAAAAACGTTTGATGATACACAAACATCTGAAAAAAATTCATATCCAGCCGGGCGTTGGTGGCACACGCCTTTAATCCCAGCACTCGGGAGGCAGAGGCAGGCGGATCTCTGTGAGTTCGAGGCCAGCCTGAGCTACCAAGTGAGCTCCAGGAAAGGCGCAAAGCTACACAGAGA
>CABHPR010146993.1:16969-45872 GCA_902168415.1 Peromyscus melanophrys
ACACACACACACACACACACACACACACACACACACACACACACGACTGGAATCTACATTTCAATAATAACTCTAAATGTTGGTATCCTCAACTTTCCCATCAAAAGACATAAGCTATCTGAATAGATTAAAAAACAAAATCCATCTATCTGTTGTTTACAAGGAAATTTAAAAACCTATACCTCATCAACATAGATGCAAAAATCCTCAATAAAACACTAGCAAACTTAACATAGGCATATATCAATAAGATTGCTCACCACAATCAAGTTGACTTTCTCCCAAAATGCAGGGGTGGTTCAATAGTCAGTAAATACAAGAAAAATATCATAAATAATATAAATGGACGTAAGGATAAAAAATTAAAAGATTATCTCAATAGATTCATAAAATGCATTTGACAAAATCCAACATCCTTATGTAATAAAAGTTCTAGAGAGAGTTGGACTGGAAGTAACATACCCCAGCATGAGAAAGGCTGTATATGACAAACCCATAGCCAGAATTACCATAAATGGAGAGACTTTCAAAGTAATCCCATTGAAATCAGGGCAGAGACACGACTATCCATTGTCCCTACTCCTTTTCAATACAGTGCTGGTAACACTAGCTGAAGCAATACTGCAAGAGAGGGAAATTAAAAGAAAATAAATAGAAAAAGAAGTCAAATTGTCCCATTTGCAGATGACATGTTATTCTACATAGGAAATCCCAAACTATTTCTACCAGAAAACTTCTAGAAACAACAATTTCATCAAAGTAGCAGGATAAAAAAAATTCACTTACAAAGATCGGTAGCCTACCTATAAACCAACAATAAACATAATGAGAAACAGATCATGGAAACACTCCCATTCACAAATGTAAGCAAAATATTGTGAAATAAGCCTAAGGAGATGAAGGACTACCATAATGAGAACTTGAAATCTCTAAAGAAAGAGACTGAGAAAGACACAAGACAATGGAAAGACACCCTAAGTTCATGGATTTGTAGAATTAATGTTGTGAAAAAGACCATTATACCAAAAGCAATTTAAATATTAAATGCAATTCCAATCAAAAATATCTAAAATATTTATCACAGAAATAGAAAAAAAAACCCTACAATTCATATGGAACCAGAAAAGACTCTGTATAGCTAAAGCAATACTGAGATAAACAAACAAACAAACAAACAAACAAATAAAATACTAATAGAGTTATTGCCATTCCAGATTTCAAGATATAGTATAGAACTATAGTAATAGAAACAATATGGCACAAAAACAGACATGTAGAGCAATGAAATAAAATGGAGACCCAAACATGAGTACTTGTACTTACAGCCACCTGACATTTGACACAGAAGCAAAAACAAAAAAGACACTGGAGAAAAGACAGCATCTTTAATAAATGGTGCTGGGGAAAATGGATGTCCACAGGGAGAAGAATAAACTAGACCCATATTTGTCACCCTGTACAAAATTAGATTCAAATGGATCAAAACCCTCAATTTGCAAGCTGAAGCACTAAAGCTATTAGAAGAAAACATGGGCAATGGGAACAATTTCATGAACACGACTCTTTTCCAGGACTTAAGACAAGAAATCAAGCTTCTGGAGACGTAAGAAAACAACCACATAAAGAAAAAGCCCACAGAATGGAACAGAATCTTTGTCGGCTATACATCTGACAAAGGATTAATATCCCAAATATACAAAGAACTCAAATAACAGTCAAAGAAACAAATTGACAAAATTAAACAGAATTTTCAATAGAGAATTACAAAGGACTAAGAAATATCTCAAAAAGTGTTCATCAGTGTTAGCAATTAGGGAAATGTAAATCAAAACAACTTTGAGATTTCATCTCACCCCAGTCAGAACTGCTAAGAAAACAATGGACAACAATGCTGGCAAAGTTATGGGGAAAGGGGAGCCCGCACTTAGTGGTGGTAGATTGCAGACTGTTGCAGCCACTATGGAAATCAGTGCAGAGAACTCTCAAAAAACCCACAGTCAATCTTCTATATATACTATAGTATCATATGTACTACTACTCTACTCCTTGGCCTATACCCAAAGGACTGAACATCCTCCTACACAGAGATTTGCTTAGTAATGTTCACTGTTGCCTTATTTGCAATAGCCGGGAAGTGGAAACAATCTAAATGTCCCTCAAGTGATGAATGGATAATGACAATGTGGCACATATACACAATGGGATATTATTCAGCAGAAATAAAAAGAAAGAAATCATGAAATTTGCAGATAAACGGACCTAGGACAGATTAAGTGAGGTAACTCAAACCCAGAAAGACAACTGCCTCACGTTTTCTCATGTGTTCTCACAGAAAATTTGGTTCTATTCTCCAAATTTTCAAATGTGAGTATATAACATAGAGTAACCTTAGAACTGAGGGAGTGTGAAGGGACCGTGTGGAGGAGGGCGCTTAAGAGGGGGATAGCAGGGTGTAAGTGGTGTGAAGAAGGGAACAGAAAAAACAGGGAATCACATTAGTTTATAGTTACAAAATTATACACAATACGTAGAAGTGATGAAGTTATGCCACTTAGACCGACAATACTAATGCTCCCCATAAAAACCAAAGTGTCGAGCATGAGAAACCTCTTTTTGAGTAGTTGATCAGGCTATTGCTGTTGCCCTTGGTTGTCTCTTCAAGGTTGAAGACACCTTCTAATGCTAGACACCACATACTTAGGACACAGGACCTGGAATATTTGCGCTGGATCTAACCTGAAAGCCTCCTTCCTAAGGTCTAGAAAATGGTACCAGAAAATACTGTGCAAGCTGCTAAGGGAAGAAAGAAATTATTAGTGCTATCCAGCTGCGACACCCATGAACCACAACAATGAACAGCTTAGCAAGATTTCTGCAGAGGTCAAACAAGTGGCCCTCACATGTCCGTTGTTACCAACGTCTGTCTAATTGGTCTTAAAGCTCATGAAACAGGAGGGAAATCACGCCTGGTCCTGGAAACCTGGCCAGCTTCCTAGAGCTAGTAAGGCCATGGATTTTAGGAGAGAATTAACTACCACCAGTTTAGGGGACCAGTATAATTTCACCTACATTCTAAATCTTGATCTTATACCCACAGTTAAGTATGTCTACCATCCCTCATCAAAGAAAGCCCCTCTTCACAGCAAATGGAGACCATCATAGAAAATCAAAATTGGACACAATGATGAGCTCAATGGATCATGGGAAGTCCAGCCCTAATGGATACATCTGCATCACAGTTCCTGCCTTTCTGGCTCAGGAAACATTGCAGAAAAACAGGTGGAAAGATTGTAAGACCCAGAATACCAGGAAGTCTGCTGTGAAATATTACCTCCTAGAAATGGCTGCATAAAAAAGACTCAAACAATGGCAGAATCAATGGACATGCTAATATGGACAAGGGTGGATTGTTATTCTAAACAAAAAATCCTAGGAAATAATGACTGTTAGGAGAAGGAGAATTAGCCTCTCCTAAAGATGACCCCCTTAATGGTTGTCCAGTATAGAATGGTGCACGTTGAAACCATGTACATACCACCAATAAAAAAACAGACTGAGCAGATGTACATATATATACATACATGTGTTCACATGCATGCACATGCACACACATGCACGCGCAAACACACATACACAAATAACAAAGAAAAATGCTATCAACTTGGTTGCATTGGAGGGCTTTGAGGGAGGGTAGATTCTGAATGGAGAAAAGGAAGAGTTGGAAGTGAAAATAAATATATTGAAAAATGTGTGAAGTTTATGCCTGTATAAATATTGGAAGTACAGTTTCACAAAAAGAAAAGTCAGTAGACAATTTCCTTTCTAAGACAGATAGCCCATACACATACATATGCAGAGACAGAGAGAAGAGCAATTAGGTACCAATGAAGAGTAAGTGAAATGAAACAGAAAACAGGGAAATCATATATTCAAAGTGCTCAGAAAAATAAGTGTTGAATTAGAAACAAGTATGCTAAAAGTAGCCTCCAGAGTTCAAATGAAATTATAATTTCATTTGAAAATTTAATGATATCATATTTTTATCTTGTCTAATGATGTATAAAGATAATGTTTCAGGGAGAAAGGAATAATCCCAGTAATGAGATAGGGTGTAAGAAGGGATCAAAGAACTGGCATTTTCGTATAAAGTAGGAAAAACAATGTCTAATTTATAGTGTTATAAGAGACAGGACTGAAATATTGAACTATAAGGGCATGAAAATTAAAACATTCTCCAGTCCCTTCCAATAATGTTTGCATTATTTGAAAGAGGAGTATTGATTAACTTTAGAGTTTGTTAAGGATGAAATTTCAAAGTTAATCACATAAGGAATGAAAGTAGAAGGCTTATTTCCTAAGTCTATGGAGTGTAAAGACATAGAATAAAAATGAAATCAATACAAAAGATAAGAAAGGAGGAGAAATCACAGAAAGGAAGGAATATAAAAGAACAACAAATACAAATCACTAAGAAAGATAGCAAGGAGGAAGTTGCCAAAACATGCATTGAGGATTGGCACAAAGTCATGTTTAGCTTACCACGACTTCACAGCACATTGTAAAAATCTTACTGTGATGGACTGCATCAGCAAGTGATAGTTACCAATTTTCAGTTTTGGTAATATAATCTAAATGAATACAATCTTGTTGCTGATGGAGCTCAGACAACTGAAGTTTATTATAAAAGTCCTTACTAGGGGTGTGGTGGTGCAGGCTTCTGATCCAAGCACTGGGAAGACTGAGCTGGAAGCCGCTATGAGTTAGAGGCCAACCTCAGCTGCATAGCAAGACCTTGTCTCAAAAAACCAATAGATAATGAAATAAAGACATTTGCAAAGATGCAAACTTAAAATACAAATAAAAAGATCCTAATTAGTGTTGGGTGTGACAACGCACGTTATTAATTAACCAGTTATTAATTAATTAACACAAAGAACTCAGGAGGCGGAAGTAGCTGAATCTCAGTGAGTCTGAGGACAGCATGGTCTACACAGTAAGATCCAGAACAGCTGGGTATATGTAGAGAGACCTTGTCTCAAACAAATAAACAAAAAATCCTAATTATATGCCTTGTATAAGAGATATATTTAAAATACAGCAATACAGAAAAGTATAGAATAAAAGGTTATAAAATAATATGAGACAAATTGTTTTAAAGAATGTTGTATGGCTAAGACAAAATCATATAGAACACAGAGCATCATTACAGAAAATAAATGCAGATGACTTGATTATTCATCAAAATTAGACACAACCTTTAATATTTTAAGGACTGATCAAAGAACTAAACAACTGCAGAGCAAACATCTGTAGAACTAACAGTCTGCAACGCTGACCAATGTGGGGACAGATTTCCTCATGCCTCAATTAGTAGAGAGGCAACATTTTCAGTATGCTTAGGTTGTAAATGTGACTTAAAATTAGCTATTTTAAATAAAAGGAAAACTAACAATCATAATAAATGCAGAAAAGGTTGTTGAAAAATATCAAAAGTACATGCAGGTCATCTGAAATATTTATTAAATTCATGAAGTTTTTGCATCTAAAAACTAACAAATTTCAGAAATTACTGTTTGTTTTCGTAAAATACCATATTTTCCCTTTCAAATGAAGACCACTGTGTTATGACCACCCTCCCTAGACAGCATTCAGTGAAGGCTCTACCTAATGCCACGAGACACAGAAAGAATAAGGTTGGAAGAAGAAAAACTACTTGAATATTTTTAAATAGCATACAATTTATATATGAAGTGCCCAAATCAATAGACTAGCAAATTCATTAAGATTTTAGCAGGGCATCTGATACAATATTAAAGCAAACCCAAACCTTTTTATATAAATTTTATTTATTATGAGTGTGTGTGTGTGTGTGTGTGTGTGTGTGTGTGTGTGTGTGTGTGTGTCACATATGCCATAGGATAAGTATGTGGAGTTCCTTCCCTCCTCCCTTTATGTAGCTTCCAGAGATGGAACTCAGGCTGCCCAATGAACAGCAAGCACTTTTGCCCAATGAGCCATCTCACCAGCTCCACAGATAACATTTCTATACACCAATTATAGTTAAAAACGCAAATTCAAGAAGTTATCTTTATGGGCTGGCAAGACTGTTCAGCATATAAAGGCAACTGCCACACAAGCTGAATGACCCAAGTTCAACACCCAGAACCTTTATGATTGCAGAGAGAAACTGACTCCACAAGGATGTCCTCTGCCCGCCCCACATACCACCACCATGGCACGTGTGCATTCCCCCATACTCAGCCCTCTCCTGCATCTCTGTCTGTCTCTCAATAAACAAAATGTTATAATGATGTAAAAGAAGTTTTCATTTACAAAGAAGCAAGAAAAATGTTCCATTTTAGCAGATGATGTTTTACCAGTTTACTCAAATATTTAAAAATTAAATGAAGGCTAAATAAGAGGTTCATTTAATCACAAACTCTATATAGTACAGATTATATGTATGTATATATATGTAATTGGATATGTTATATACATTTCGATCAGTCAAATTTCTTATAAAAGTTTTTGAAGAACCTGATAACCAGACACACTACTGTTTCTACCCAAGAAAAAAGAACTAAGAAAAACTAAGACACAAACAAGAATGCTTTCTGTAGCTTTATCTTTACAATAGTAGAAAAAATTATGTCTATCACAGAGGGTCTATTGAAAAGTTATGAATTATAACATAATACCAAACAGCCATTACGTATTAGAAGGGCATTCCTTAAGTATGGAATAATACTCAAAACACAAAAATAAGGTGAGGGTTAATCTCAGTGATGTAATATCACTTGAGTTTAATATCCTTTGATTTAGGAAAACATGATAAGGGCCTTTTAGCTAAGGTAAATCAGGACAATAATGCATGGAGATGCTACTGCAAGAATAAAGCATTTATGTGAAGAGCCCAAGTGGAACTTGAGCGTTAGCTAAGCTGGAATGTTGGGGATGAAAGAGGAACCTGGAAATAGAGGAAATGTGGGACAAAGAACAAAGCAAGGATAATAAGAAAGGGTGTGTGTAGGGGGGTGAGCAAGAAAGAGAAAACGTGAGACGCAGTAACCAGTGTGGTCTTACAGAACAAAGAGCTATGGGGAAATACGTTAATTGTCTGTATTATGTTAATAGTGTAGACATGAATCTGTCATCATCACTTTACCCCACCAATCCATTACTATAATAGAGACCCTAAGGATTAGAATTTCCTCAGGAATTTCATCTGAGAATGAGATTGGGCCAGCCTCAGACGTCTGGGCTCCTGAGCAATTCACATCCCAGGAAGAGAGTTAACTTCCAATTAGGGTAACCTGCCTCACAACTAAAGCTACATGAATATATACCCTGATCTTTGTTTCATTCTTTCTTAGTATACATAAATTTTAACACTGAACTAGGTGCAGTAAGGAGAGATTGAGGATTTCTCTATCACCAAAAGTATAAATAAATGAATCCAAATGTCACAATGGTTTCCTCTCTCCAGTTTCCTAGGAAATGAAGTCACTCATGTCTCGGAGGAAGGAGGAGGAACAAGCAGTGAATAAGGTGAAAGGTAGCAGAGAAAGGCACATGGTGGAATCAATTAGTCAAGGGACACCATCAGACTGAGGCAGTTAGGAAAGCTACTTCAGAACAAGGAGGCACTGAGGAGGACCACAAGAAGACAGAGTCATCTCAGAAAGTCATACTTTGAGCATACTGTGCTATAAAAATCTGCAATAATTCTAAGAATTTAGCATATTTCTTGGGCACAGAAAATACGAATGCTTTCTGCTTTTGTTTTTACATATTTTTGTGATATTTTCCTATAAGGTATGTGCACATTAAGGCTAACAAGGGTCTCTCATTTAAATCATTCTATGCCAACATCTCAGCTACTACTAGCCCTGTAAAGTTGTCAACAAATGTTTACTGAATGGAATTGGTAATGATTAAGATTAAAAACAAAACAAAAACGATATTCTCAAAACTGCCTCTAGCTGACAAAATTGAAAATACACTGCAGTTTCCTTACCCACCTGTGTTAGGAACTTAGCCAGTTCATATTACCTCCAGACCACGTTAGTCTCCAAGGTTACAGAGGTCCTGCAGGCAGCTATGACGATCCCTTTCCTCACGTTGATTTCACAACACAAAACCAAAGGGGAGATAGCATCAGCAGCTTCTCAAGAAGCCTAACTGCCCTAAGTAAGGAGAGCCTGATTCTGTGTTTGAAACATGACAAACTGGAGATGGAAAGATGGCCCAGGGGTTAAGAGTGCTTGGGACTCTTGAAGAACTGAGTTCAATTCCCAGCACCCATATTAGCAGCTCACAACTCAAGAGACCTGACACTTCTGGCTTCTGCAGGTACCTAGACTCTGCGTGTATGTACACACACACACACACACACACACACACACACACACACACGGAGGGAGGGAAGGAAGGAAGAAGAGGGGGAGAGAGAGAGAAATACAAAATAAAATAAATGCTTCAAAAAATGGCAACCCAAAGAGTAGAAAGGAGTCTTATGTGAAAAATTTATAAAATCTAAAGAAAACTTCAGATAAGCAAAAATAGTTTATATATTAAAGGAAATAGAAAAATCAGAAACATTAAACAAGATGAGCAAATACAACAGTTAAGATATCAAATGTAATTGTTTTGCTGTGCAATTAAAATACAACCTAGCACAGATGGAAAACCAAAATCCATTTACTTGCCTTTCAAGAGCATATAAAAGAAAATAATCTGTGAAAATTGAAAAACAATAAACCACCTAAAGCAATATTCATGGCAAATACATTTTGACTGTAATATTTAGTAAGTTTAAGAGAAATATTAGACATTGAAAAATAAATTCCAAAGAAGAAATTAAAAATGGCATCACACTATATAAAGCATGTAGAATATGGTTAGTGTTCATTTGGAAGCTCTGCTTCAGCCCTACCTTCCTCTCTAAACTCTGTCCCCTCTCAGAAAGCCCGCTTGACTTCTGGGGCGGGGGTTGAGAGTCACCCAGGGGCACTTTGCTCATTAAACCTAGTCTTTTCGATTCAGCTTGATCTGGCTCATTGTGTCGGTGGGTGGAGAAACCAACTACCAGGAATCCAGAAATACTTACCAGGTTGTACTATAATTAGAAAGAAGCAGTGGCCAAACTACTTTAAAAGTGCGTGTCCATGTGTGTGGCACGCACACGTCTTCAGATGTGTCTGTGTGTATACATGCCTATGGAGGTCAGTGAACATCCAGTTTCTTCCTTGATTGCTTGCTCTCCATCATATTTTCTGACACACCACCTCTCAGTGAACCTGGGACTCACTCACTGTTGGCTAGACCAGACGGCCAAGAAGTCCAGAGGTCTGCTTGCCTCCATTTCCTTCCCCAGGGCAGGGGTTACAGAGACACATCATGGTGCCCAGCTTTTATTGGGCTCTGGGGGTCTGAACTCTAGTCTTGAAGCTTATATAGCATGTTTACTAACTGAACTATCTCCCTAGGCCATAGTTACTTTAATTTAAAAAAATCTTAAAAGCAAGAATCACAAATTTATAAAGAACTGAAAGGAAACTCATATTAATAGAAGAACTCAAATCCATTACCTGTGTTCAGTCCTTTCTCATCCCTTGATATTTAGCCTGCCCTGTTCTCTTTTCTCCATGTTATACTGTACCCACACGTACATTTGCTTATACACATACATATATCATTGCCTAGGCTCCCTCTGTAAGAGAGAATTGTATTTTTTCTTCTTTCTGAGATTGTGTGGCCTCACTTAATATTATACATTTAAAGTCCATCTATTCTCCTGCAGATTTTGTAATGCAATGCTATTTAAAACATACAAAATTAGACCACTTACATCTCCAACAGGAATATTCCAAAAAAGCTAATATGAAAAATGGTACTGTCACCCACAGATGAGAAGAGTGGAGACACTGATGTTGCCGGCAGCCTAGGGAGACCTGGGAGTCTTTTGGGGACCTCCACTTAGGCAAGACTGGATCTTTGGCAATACTACAGAAAATAATGTTATGATTCCAGCATTGGAATCTGTTTAAAACATTTTAACCAACTGAAAAACACAAATTTGTATAAAGAGAGGCCCTCAGGAAGGAACACAAACCTTAGAGCAAGAATCTTAAAAACAATTGTTTGTGATCCTTGGTTCAAATCATTTAAGAGTAAATCAAAATAATGATTGTAGAAGAAACAAAATTTTCACGTAAAAACTCTCTAGGTGCGAATAATCATTAATGATCATTTCCACCTCATTTACATGTCCTGTAGGCATGGGGTAATCATGTTACTATGGTGGGGTGTATCACAGAGGGAGACTGTTTTTAAAGCACAGCAATATGAAACCACATAGCACTTGGAAAAGCTGACGGAACAGTGCTGACTCCTGCACTTGGTGTCTATCTACAGAAGATGTCCTGGTCCCTTGTCTGCTGTCAAATTGCTCCCTTAATGTGTTCCATGATGTTTCCCTCCTTCAGAAACAAATTCTCATTATTGTGCAAGTTTATCAAAACACATAGGAGGTTTATTGAATACTTCATCTGCAGAATCACTTTATAGATAAATCTAACTCATTATATGATATTTTTATAGAAAGTAAACACTTGTGGGGACCACATAGTACACATATAAATAATCTAATTTACAGTCAATAATACATGATCATTTTGACATGTGGACAAATGTTAAGATAAATAGAATCATGTAGCTATATCATGTCAACACAATATCACTAAGTCTCAAGATCTTTCAATAATCAGTCTATTGATAGTCCATGTAAACTTTCACTAGTACAAGAGTGGTTATATTACTCACCTAATTGCATCATTGGTCTCTGAAACAGCTTTCAAGTATTCCTTCAAGTAATAATAATTAAAGCAATATTTCCGGATCCTAAAGGCACGCCATCGTCTCTGAATCTATTAGTGTAAATAAAAACATAAAATATGTTATTCAACATTTTTTTAAAATATACTTCTTCAAATCAAGATGATTATGTCTAATAACTTCTGTCAAGTAAAGGTTTGGACAGTGTCCCAACTAGACATTGTAGGCCATCAAGTAAAACCTCTAGTGCCAGGAATGGGTTACGTGTTGAGTCATTGGCCAAGGTTACATGGACCACCACTCTTAAACATCATAGGCTATTGCCAAGGCTATTTGGTTGTTCTCTACAACCTGATGCCCAGGCCTTAGTGCTGAAGACAATATTTATGTCATTGAACATGGAGAAGCCAAGCTGTTGTCCAACTAAAAGCTTTACCCCTACTGGCTAGCATTCATGATGCTGGAAGGTACTCTGCATACTATAGGAAAAAAGTAATCATCAGTATCACCTGGCTATAAACCTTGCAACTTACAACAGAGACACGCATGTAAGATATACTGGTGTGATTGTAGCACAAATGTAATAGGAGTAACCAACCTTTTGATTGAATTTAAGACCCACACCATGAGATGGAACCCATATCTGACATTGCTAAAGTGGCGAAGAACCTGAGACTGGATAGTTCACGAGCTTTAGGGAAAACTTATTACTTTTATTCTGCTAAAGGAACCTAACATAAAATAACTTCTAACACACACTGTCAGACCTAAAGATCAGTGCCTCACTAAACTCTCATGAGACAATCTTCTTGCAGTAGATGGAAATTAATGCAGAGACCCACAACTGGATAATGTGTAGCGAGTGACAGACTTTGGAACACTCAGCCTTAAATGGGTCGTCTTTATCAAACCTCTCTCCTCAGGGCTCAGAAATCTATGTGGAAGTGGAGGCAAAAAGATTTGAAAAGTCAGAGGTGGTAGATATCTTAATGGAAACAGCAGCTTATAGACACAGAAAGACTGATACACAAATGAACACAGAGACTGTGACAGCATGCACAAGACCTGAACAGGGTCAACACAGACAAAATCCCAGCCCTGAGAATGGGTCGTGTACACAAAGTCCCATCCCTAACTATCTGCAATTGATAACTGTTTGGAGAGGGAAACTTAGCTCCTCTAATAGAGTGTCACTGGGTCTATCAACCATACTCCAGGGCAGGCCGCATGCCCAGCAGTAGCTGGCCAATACGCAATGGATTCCAGGGGTTTTTGTGTGCTTTCTGTGTTTCTGCTGTTGTTTCATTGATTTTCTTTTAAAAAAATTTGTATATTTTGATTTTCTTTTTTTTCTTTTTTTTTTGAGGTGAGGCTGATTTGGGGAAGGGAAAGCATATGATCAAAATATATTGTATACATTTAAAAAAATAAAAACACAAAGAGTGTCTTGGGGTTTTCTATGAATATAGCTAGTACATTAGTTGTAAATGTAAGTAGTGCCAATATATTTGTTACAAGATATTGCAAAGATGAAAGTTTACTATCTGCTATTGCAATTTGTATGTGTGGCTGTGTGTGTGTGGTGTGTGTATGCATGTGCACTGGCATGTCTCATGTGTGTAGGTACATGTGTGAACATATGTGAAGGCCAGAGGTTGAAGTCAGATATTTTCTTGATCACCGTCCCCATTATTTACTTAGGCAGCTTCTCTAGCTGCAGCCAGATCTTGCTGGTTCGGCAAATCTAACTAGCCAGCTTTCCCCATACCCTGTCTCTCCCTCTTAAGCACTGGGATTGTAGGTGCAAGGCCACCATTGGCACTGCTCATATACAGCTACTGGGGATCCAAAGCCCCATCCATCCTCATGCCTATATGCCTACACTCTTTAGCCACTGAACCATCTTCCTGGCTAGGAAGTTACTTCCTTAGTTATTTGGTCACGGCAACAGAAAGAATGACTAATGCAACTACTAACTGCACTGTAGTTTGGATTAGGCCTAATTGAAGTAAGCTGGTAAACGAGCCTGTCTTCAAATAAAATGTTATTTTTGTTCTTTTATTTATTTTTTAACTTTATTTTTTTGGCATTATAATTATGTTATTTCTCCTTCTCTTTACTCCCCCTAAACTCTGCTCTCTTTGAAATTCATTGCCTTTTCTTTAATTGTTGTCACAATATTACAAGGCCCTAGGTTCAAATTTCTAGTACCACCAAAGGGGAAAAAACCTGACAGATAAGGTTGCATTTACTTTTCACTTTGAATAGCGCTTTCCTAGTAACCCGGGCTGGCCTGGCACTCACTAAAGAAGCCAGGCTGTCTTCGAATTTAAACTCTTGCCTTAGTTTCCCAAGTGCTGGGCTGACAGGGACTGGGAACTGTGCCTGGTACTGTACTGAGTCATGATCATGACTTTCTAATGCTATTCTAATAATGTTAACAGCTGCTCTTTGTTGATGTCTCGGGTGTCAGGTGGTATCCTAGTGTTTTACTTACGTTATTTATCTTCAAAACACTTCTATGTGAAAAACACTATCTTTATCTCATTCATAGAAAATGACACAAAAACAGGTTATATAGTTTTTCTTATAATTATTCAGCTATTAGTGATAGCTTTAGTAATTAAGCTGGAACAATGGCAAGTCTATTCTTCTAGTCATTAAAAAAAGATTGGAAAATAAATAAATCACAATTTTCAACCAATGGGACTTCTTTTGAAGCTATCTTCTTTAAATATCTTCCACAGAAACCCAGACAGTTTATTTTTATCAAAAGACATAACTTCACTGTTCTGAGATAAAGAAGTGCTGGGTTGTACAGTAACACACTTAGTAAGCTCCTGGCTATTTCATAAACTCCCAGTCATCATGAGAATTGTCTCCTTTGGTAATATATTCACCAGTTTTCAGGTATGATATCAATTTTGTGGGCCAAAAAATTCTGAACTTATTTAAAATAATGGAAAGAGACATTGCGAATCATGGTCTTCCAATGATATTTTTGTTTTATTTTTTAGCTAAAGGATATTAAGCCTAACAGGCATGTTAAGTGGAATGTTGAACTGATACTGACTAAACAATGATGCTGTCTGAAAATATTTTTCTTTGTCATTTAAAAAGTCATCTAAAAGTATCTCACAATCATTCTGCACGAGTACACTGAACCAGAGACATAAATTTAAAACCAGAGTGAAGCAGCACTTCAAGGAGATGTAGCTCCATTGAGAGCTTGTCAATAAAAGGTTTTTCAAGTTCTGTTAATTAACTTTTCTCTGTAGTAATATTTTAACTAGAGGAGCGCTGCAACTGAGTGCAGTGCTTGTAGAAGCCAGAGGGTGTCTGATCCCCCGAGCTGGAGTCACACCTGACATGTGAGCCACCTGACATGGGTGGGTGCTCAGGGCTGAACTTCCCCTGGAACAGCGGCAAGAGTTCTCAGCTACTGAGTGGGCCCTCAAGCTCCTCAGATGGTCGCATTTAGAGATAAGTTCTTTAAATTCAAAAAGATTGTCACAAAATGATATGATATTCAATTTAGAAAGTCTTCATAATTTAACAAAAATCATATAATGTCTGACAATATGGAGGAATTGGTACAAACCGCTTGCTAATGAAACAGAGAAACAAATCAAAGCATACATATATAAATATTACATGCAAATAGAGGAACATTTCCTTGTTTCATCTAATTTAATGTTCTGACTTCATTCTGAGGTATAGATTATAAGGTTCATTTGAAAGACAAGAGAATTGATGCTTAGTGAGGGCCAATAAGTGCCTAAGGTCACATGGGTGGTTGGACAGCACACTCTTATCTGTTTACATAGCAACACTGGTATAAACTAAGAGCACATTTGCAGATAGGCACTGCAGGAAATGCATGCTTAGCAACCAAAGCCACGCAGTGATGGTGCTGAGGACAGCTCATGCCTGAAAATATTAACTAAATTCAAATAAAATTAAAATTTCAGCAGACATCTGAAATGTTCTCGAGGAGCAAGTGTGGTGGGTAAAGGTCTGTGTATGGCAGAGCAGACACTGAGGCCATTTCTAAGAAAAGCACCTTGTGTGGACAAACAGAAATCTGCTGAGTCACCTGTGCTAACCCTGAAAGGGATTCCTGGGGATAGGGCCACCAATGGCCTGTGATCCTTCTTTTTCCAACTCTAGCAAGTACTGGAAACAGTACTAACCTCATGCACACAGGCTCAAGTGGAACCTTCTGAGATTCTGATATTCTTGGTACATATCCCATTTGGCAAATCCTTTATTCACAATTGTATACTAAAGGATATAGTAAGTGATGGTTAAGATAAAAATTAAAACTTATCCATAGTAAAGTCCAGGTAGGATTACTATTGCTGTGATGAATCACCACCACCAAAAGCAAGTTGGGGAGGAAAGAATTTACTTGGCTTACACTTCCACATTGCAGTCCATCACTAAAGGAAGTCAGGACAGGAACACAAACAGAGCAGGAACCTGGAGGCAGGAGCTGATGCAGAGGCCTTGAAGGAATACTGCTTACTGATTTGCTTGTCATGGCTTGTTCTGCCTGCTTTCTTATAGAATCCAGGACCAACAGCCTAGGTGTGGCACCATCCACAATGGGCTGGGCCCTCCTCCATCAATCACTAATCAAGAAAATGTTCTATAGGCTTGCCTGCAGCTTGATCTTATGGAGGCATTTTCTCAGTTGAGACCCCCCTTCTCTGATTACTTTAGCTTGTGTCCAGTTGACATTAAACTAGCCATCACAGTAAATCACTCCTTAAGTGGCTTTGTGTAAAATGAGTGTATAGAAGGAGATGGAAGGAACTGAGCCTTGGGTGAGCAAAGAGAACAACTGTTAGGGAAGTGAACAGGCTGAAATTCATTGTGCTTCACACTTTGCCAAGTATAACACTAACGGATTCCATTCACACACTCCTTGTGAACAAGGCATGGTCTCATATTAAACTTGAAGAAACCGAGGTGGAGTAATTTATTCAAGCTCATCTATCCATTACAGAAACATTGGCAGTCAGGACACAAACCCATGTATGACTTGCTGTGAAGTCCACACTTACTGCACTATTGTTTTATGTGACCATTATAAGGAGAAAGAAAATGTTCCTTTAGTTTTAAAGACATACTTTTTCTTAGGAGGGAGGTTAGCAGAACAGTTGTTGGTTAGTATAGGCAGGTCATGTAGGTAAGGTTGCTGCTATCTTTACCTATATGAGCACAACTGAAATGGGGGATTTTATATATTTCCTGTTGGAATTCCAGTCCCAGTGAATGGACAATTTTTTAAAATAAAGCATATTCAAGAGCCAGAGTAAATCTTACAACATTGTTTTTCTTAATTTCAAGGTGAATGGGTGACAACTTAAAAAATGAAATAAAACAAACCCCCAAAATGGCTAGTATTCATGCCCTTCAAAGTAATTAGCAACTTTCATAAGTGATTGGAATAAAACAATTATTGTCATTGATCAGCTCTGAATAGATAATTTTAAACAAAGTCATTGTGTGCTCAGCAGATTACAGCTTGTTAACCGGCAAGTTCTAAATGACCTCTTAAGCTAGTCAGATCAGTGATGCATATTCCTCATTAAGTACCATCACATTGTAAGTGGTCTTATAAATAATGTTTATTTTAAGCACTGAAACAAATGGCAAAACCTTGGTACATCAAAAGCCATCTGCCCACAGAAAAGATTTGCCTCCACTACGTTTATCTTTATTCCCCCAAATCTATATAATCTGAATGTCAATGGAAAAGGAACAAAAGTCTTTTTTCTTAAAATAGAAGTGAAGGAGGCCTGGAAAGCAGACCCACTGACAATGTCCTCCCCAGTTCCAATGCCCTGGTGTACATCATTAGATCACGGCAGCACTCGCTCATCCTCAGCTCTGCTCACCTTTCCTTCTGAGTCCCTGGAAGTGCTTTGCTTGGTAACCGTAGTAACAAGAGTGAAGAGCCATGCCTCTGCTTGGTAATGGAAGCATCACAAGGCACACACTTGACACTGTCTAACACAGTCCCTTCCTATCTTGAGGAGCCTTTCTTTGTGTGACTAAGACTATGCTCTTCACTCTGTAGCCACAGGAACAAAACACCATTTCCAGTCTAGGACATAGCAGTATCCTCCTCCTAATTTAGTAAGGTATGTCTTTTTAATTGCCAAAGTTGTTTCTGTAAATCCTGCTTACTGCATGGCACAATAAATATGAACAGAATTATAAGTAGTCTAAAGGACTGAGATGAAACTTTATATATGACATATTTAACCACTTTTAAGTAAAGTCATTATATAATTTTTCTTACACTTGCCATGTTTTAGACATGAAAGAAAAGAAACAACAATTGATACTGTGACATATTAATTCATAACTGCAAGCGTAAGTGAGTCACTAAAGTTATAGTACTTTGCAAATCTGTTTTAAGTCATTTTTAGTGCTTAACTTGCAGTTCTGCTGTTATTTTCCATAAAGTGAGCACTTCAATCTGAACTGGTGATTGGGTGCTAAAATCAAGACAAATCACTCCAAATAAGAGTCTGCTGGCCCTCTTCCAGTCCTAGTCGCTTTGCTAAGTAATGACAGCTGATGGAGAATCACTATACGAGTGTTCCAGGACAAAAGGGGTTCTTCAGGAAACAATCAATTACATTTGTCGTCCAGTCCGTCCCTACCATGGTGTCTACACATGGAGTTTAAACATCTTAAACATCCGCAGCAAAAGCAAAAGTGACCTCTCCTAACAAGGGCGCTCAGTCTTTAGTAATGTAGTAGAGAAAAATTATTCAAGGCAAAGGACTTCCTTTTTAAAACTCTATGCATAGGAACGAATAATAGGGAGGGACAGCGCTGACTGATTATCCTGAGGTATTTATTTAAGCACCTTCCATAAGTCAAGCATTGGAAACTGAAGAACGAAGGGTCCGTCTCTGGGCCCCAAGGGGCTTCCAACATAGCTGTTGTGGGGGCTGGTATGTAAATTAGGAAGAATAAAATGTTACCAGTTTTAATGGAAAAACATGTCTATGGTGAAGTAGAGAAATAAAAAATCAGAGAGTGATTGAGTCTACAGGGAAAGGGGGTTCGTAAATCCTGCAGAAAAAAGGTGATCCCTAAAATTACAGCAAGTTAGGATGTTAATATCTATTATAGGAAGCAAAAGAATACTTATGCACTTTGTTCTTCATATGAAGAGTATGACCACTTACTTAGTACTGGCTGCAAATAAGTCTTTGCAACTGCTCTGCTCTACCAGCCTCTGACTACTGACTAACATTTTGTCAGGTTAGCAAAGTTTCTAAAGTATCACCAGTAGAAAACCAGTTCTGGCCACTGCTTGCTGTGATCAGCTAATCTTAAAAATCATTATTTGTCAGAGGATTATTTACAGCCTCTACATAAGTCAGCCTTGTTCCTACCTGTGACAAAGTGAACTCATCAAAAGCCTCTGAAGGGAGTCTTTAAACTTCTTGTAGACGTGTGTGCGTGTGTTTGTGTGAGTGTGTGTGTGTGTGTGTGTGTGTGTGTGTGTGTGTGTGTGTGTATGTTTGTTTTACTAGGGACTGAACCTATGTCTCATTGTATACTAAGTAAGTACTCCACTACTGAACTATATCCCCAGCTGGTTTTTTACTTTTATTTCGAGACAGAATCTCACTAAATTCCTCAGGCTGGCCTTAAATTTGTGATCCTCCTGCCTTGGCTTTTCAGCTCACTGAGATTATAGGCCTGTGCCATGAGGTATGTAGAGAGATGTTTTTATTATAAATTTTCTATAGTAATCCTCAGAGAAATCCCTGAGTGTCTTTAGTAAACTATTTCAGCCTCTAGGTAATGTCCCAATAGCCTCTCTCTTCACTTAATTCCCACTGCACTCACACTTCAATCTTCCTTCTTGGGAAGTCATGACCATAAAAAAGGAGGTAGGGGATACAGTATAGCTTATGGTAGAATGCTGCCTGGCTTGCATCATTCTCTGGGCTCATCCTCAACACTATGAAGCAGAGAAAGAATCGAGATTTCTCAAAGAGAGGCTTTATTTGAAAAGATTATTGTCTGTATAACAATTTTTGGAGAAGAGAAAGAAGAAGGCTTTTTCAATTTCTCAAGACCTACTGTAGCTAGAGTGAGTTGAAGGACAGCTTGGGTAGCTGAGACTGTCTCAAAGACTACACAGAGGACTGAGGATTCAGGAGAGAGTCAGGTACATGTGCTCTGGGTATGCAAAGCCCTAAGGTTTTATCCCCAGTAAAGCTAAAAACATAAACAGTAACAAAGCACTACTAGAGGGATGAAGAAAGATGATCCCAGCAGTTGACAGAGGTAAAGAGCTACCCCAGGAAGATGGTGTGGATGGGAAGATTTGCAAGTGTGCTGAGAGCTTTTCCTTTATGGACAGTGTGACCAAGGCTGGAGGACACCTGGTATGGGCAAGTAGGACAAAGAGTGGTACAACAGAGCAGTATATCACTGGACAGCACTTTACCCACAGCCAGCCTCTTCTTGGGAGATTAAGGAGATGGTGTAGGTCAAGTCAGGGACCTGAGGGAAGAATCAGACTAAGGGTAGTTTGATGATAAATGCTTTGTTGTCATGATCAGTGAGTACAAAGAAGTAAGTTGGGAGATTTTAAGAAAGGGGTGATATCATATCAGGGATATGTTAAACTTGGCCTTGCCACAGATGAAGAAGCTCGACACCAACCATCCATGTGTCTCATCCAAGTCAGGGTGGGAAGGATGTGCATGCTCTTCTCTACATGCAAACAAGCACAAAGACTTTTCTTTCCTAACGTGTTTGATCCCTAGGATTACAAGACTCCAGGGAGAACCTCAACATTTCCCACCAATTCATATCAAAGACAAACTGACAATGGATCACACTTTTAGTATGATGCTGAAGATATAGGTGCCTTCTAATGGCCATATCCATGTTAGCTTCTAACACAGTTCTTTTTCAGGTTAAGGGAACTTCAATTCAGTCAGGTTAGAATTCATTATGAAGATCTGGGGCCAAATAAAAGACACAAGTATGTGTTATTCCATCCCTGTCTTCTGGCTTCTCTTTAGTTACTAAGGATTAGTAGGATGGGGCAGAAGATCTGTCATCATCCCTCTGGGGTCTACAGAGATATCTAAGGCTTTGGGCATTAACTGTATTACACTTTCCAGTGGAGCATGGTGTTTCACATCTGTAATTCTAGCACTCTGGATGTTAGAGCAAGAGGATCAGGAGTTCAAGGCCAGTCTTGATTACATAGTGAAAGCTATGTGAGACTATTTCTTTCTTTCTTTTTTTTTTAAAAGCACAACTGTTTTAGGTTCTCAAGAATTTGGTAATTATTACTTTAGAGATACATCTGACATGAAATAAGCAGATAAGAATCTGAAAGTCTCCATGTTTGAGTCTTTGGTAGCACTGCACAGAGAATGGAAACCCATATATTCTCAGATTAGTGCAAGCCATGAAGAAAGAAAATAGTGCTTTCTTGTGTGGATGCTCCTGAGAAAGGTTAATGGCATCCTACACTTGGAGTTCTTGTCTCCAGCTAATGCCACGTCTTCCTCTTGTCTGGGTTCTCACCAGCTCCAGGGGAACACGAAGATGCACAGTTACTAGAGAAGGCCTGGTTCAGGCTCCATGACCTCCACATAGAAGACAGCAACTTTCAAAGAGCAGCATACAGATTCAGAAGAAATGTTAACCAGGTGCTCTCATTCAGTGCATGGCTTTAAAAAAGAATGTGCCACCTTGCCTGGCCCAAAGCAAAATGTGTTCTCCGCAGAAGTAAGAACTAGTATTAATCAAATAGAATGTAATCAGGCAATGTATGTCTTAGAAGCAGTAATAAAATTCAACTGAGAAATTTCCCTATATATAATAATTTATCAATTAAGCTATAACTACATTGTTTTAAATAAACGAAATAAATTTTTTTCCACTATTGCCAAAATCAAGCATATGGTGGCTATGTTCAGCTTGTTTGTTGTGTGTGTAAGTACAGGTGTGTGAAGATGAGCATTCACATGGAGGCTAGAGGTAGATGTCAGGGTTTCATCACTCTTTCTGCACCCCCCCCCTCTTTTTGAGACAAGGTCTCTCAGTGAACCCAAAGCTCATCAATTGGCTATGCTGGCTGCCTAATGAACTTTAGGGTCAGCCTGTCTCCACCCTGCCAGCACTGGGGTTATAGAAAAGAACCACCACCATGCTCAGTTGGTCACAAGAGTTCTGGGGATCAGAACTCGGTTCCTCATGCTTGCAACTCAAACATTTTACCATCTAAGTCATATATATCATCAGACCTAAAGTCATCTTTCTATTAGATAATCAGCACATAAAAATAAACACAAGAAATGATAGAAAAATATCTACGCCAGAAACAAACTTTATTACTGTTAAATCATCTGAATAATTTTTAATTACCTAATATAAGACAGGATTCTTAGATCTCAGAGCCATGTTCATCTATTTACCATGATATATCACATGACCTATCGACACTGATGCATTACTTCATTAATATTTGTGGTCTTTCTTCAGCTGTGGCTCAGAAATCTCTGACATCATAAAGCATAGGCATTTCTAACTCTGTGGTTTACATTTTACTCTAATTTTCAATGCTGCCATGTGTTTAGTATAGCTAACTTTTTAACTAGTGTTCCTTCCCCACCTTCCATTAGCATATCAATCAAATTTGCATTACTTTGCTTTGCTCGTTTTATTAAAAGGGAATTCAGGGCACAATTGACTTTTCATTTGTTTAACAAGTGAAGAAATATTTACCCTGACAGCCATTTCGTTGTAGAGATTCATCTTCATAGTATAATACGCTGCCTGTGAATCAAGAGAAAAGAAAAGATGGCATAGATTTCAGTTATACAAAGACAGTGCAGCCTATTTTTACATATAAAGGATAAGAATCTTTATACATAATACATAATAAGAGTTCTGGGCTTAGAAAATGAAATCAAACTTTGTATTGAAGAGATAGGCTTCCTAATACATAATGCAAGCTTAACCAGAAAAATCTATGGTAGTCAAACTCAGAGCTAATGGAGATATATGATCATAAAATGCTCTCCGCTGAGTTTGATAATCAATGGTGCTCTACTGAGAATAGAATAACAAAGCAGAAATATTCACAAGTGCTGGTGACACATCGTATGGTATGATTTATTCACTGGGGTTCTCTTAGCCAAAACTCACAGGAACATAAAAGGAATTCATATTTCAAGACGTCGGGTTTAATGAAAAATTCAAAGAAATGCTGTCTTCAGTCGAAACCGTTCAAGGATACGGATGCAGTGATGGGGCAAAATTGTGCCTTCCAACCATCTATGTGAGATGCTATGTGCTTAGCTGCCTCCTGAGTCAGCCTTGGGAATTTTGTTTCATTTAGTATTCATTTTACCTCCATAAAATCACAAATATAATGATACCACATTACAGCAAATCCCTTGGTAGAGTGAATATTTCCTAAACTCATAGTTTCCTTCTAAGAAAGACACTCTCTCTATTAATACCCAAATCTACACTATATAAAGAAGCATTTAGCAATGGTTCTTATTTTAATGAAGTTGCTGTCTTAATTAAAATTTCCCTATCTGCTGTCTTTTAATTAAAAGTAAAAAAATCACAGAGCTTACAACAGTACAATTAACAGTAAAAGCATTTACATATATATTTTTTTTCAACATAAAATCGTTGACACAAAAACACAACTCTCACCTCAAAGCAAAGAGTTAGTTTACTCTGGAGCCAAATATGATTGACCATAGCTTAGGAACCCAGATTTAGGTTACCTCAAATTCCATGTTCCAATGTGGTAACAGCTTGATGAAGTTTTAATAGTTACAGAACAAAGAGAGTCATAAAGCTAGACACTTTTAGAAATCATTGGTGGAAACATCAGGTAGGAGGGTAACAGCAAAGCAGGGAAATCATTGCTACAGGCCTCAGGTCTTCCACTGCACCCTTAGCCTTTGGTTGGTGGAAACCAGAGGCTTTTTGACATACTCTGAAAGATTTTATATGTTAGTCAAAAGGATGTTAGGTCAGACACAGAGGTGGGCAAAGAATGATTATTAAGGAGTCTGAAGATGCCAAGACAAATTGTAACTATGCTCTGGACCTGCAATGTCACAGCCTCTGCCATTCCGACCAGCTAACCAGGCTTGCACAACAGCCAGTGTAAGGTGTGGTTCTTCTCAAGAACTCCCCTTTATGATACACAACCTCACGCATTTTTCTCCAATCAGAAGTTATGCAACTAATAGAATTTTACCCTAGCTTATGAGTATTACGTTTTCTGGACAGAAAAAATAGAAAGATAAACTCAGTTCTCTATCATAGGCACTTCTTCCTCATGACAGACAAGAATCCATACAAAGGGCTTTCCTATAATTAGCCTGTGTGAGTTGCTTGGTGTTGTTCGAATCTTAGATGGTCTTTTATTAAAAAACCCAGAGCCAGGTATCAGGGTGAAAGCTGAAAGATCAGAGAAGCAGAACAGCCAGCCACTAGTTCTTACCTCTACGAAATCCTCAGTCCAAAGACAGTGAGTTCCTGTTTCCTCACGCCTTATATACCTTTCACTGTCCTGCCATGTTACTTCCTGGGATTAAAGGCCTGTGTGCTTCTCAAGCAAAGGCATGAGATCTCAAGTGCTGGGATTAAAGGTGTGTGCCACCACTGCCTGACTTCTATGTCTAATCTAGTGGCTGCTCTGTCCTCTGATCCTCAGGCAAGTTTATTAGGGTACATAATTTATCACCACAGCCTGGTCTGATCCAGAGCAAACTGTGAAGAGTTGCAGGGATATATGATTCCTCAACAGTCTGAGCAATTAAAAGACAGTGGGCTGTGATGTGTTATTTATATTACTGCCTTTAACTTCTCTATCTTCCTTAAAGCAAATGTGGCATAATTCCTGTCATTTGAGATGAATTAAAATACTTGATTTCATATTGTATTTATCAAATCTTGCTGAAGCTGACATTACCATGATGCATATATGTGTATATTTCTATATATGGATTTTCATATAAAATGAAATTTTATATTTTAACTAAAAATAAAAATTCACAGAGCTCACAACAGTAAAACTAACAGTAAAAGCATTTACATATCTATTTTTTCAACATTAATATCATTGACACAAAAATACAACTCTCGCCTCATGAAAAAACTATTACTGGAAACTATGTCTTTCAAAAAGTTTCAATCAGAAAAAGTTGTTCTTGCCAGTATATATGAGTGCTATTTTAAAGTAGTGTGTGAGCTTTTGAACTCCAGACAAGTTTAAACCATGACTTCATTTGTTTTTTAAGTGACTTTTATGTGTGGGTTCATGTGGAGGTCAGAGGACCACTTATGGGAGAAGTCAGTCCTCTCCTGTGGCCCAAGGATATACAACTTGGGTCATCACACTTGGTGGCAAGCACCCTACCCACAGTGGCTATGCTTGTGTAAGTCTTGGGGCCACAGTGGCTGTGCTTCTGTAAGTCTTGGGTTCACAGTTGCTGTGCTTGTGTAAGCCTTGGGTCCACAGTGGCTGTGCTTGTGTAAGCCTTGGGTCCACAGTGGCTGTGCTTGTGTAAGCCTTGGGTCCACAGTGGCTGTGCTTGTGTAAACCTTGGGTCCACAGTGGTTGTGTTTGTGTAAGCCTTGGGTCCACAGTGGCTGTGCTTGTGTAAGCCTTGGGTCCACAGTGGCTATGCTTGTCTATTTTACTTTGAAGACAGAGTCCCTTACTTTATCCATCCTTTCTGGTCATTCCCTGAGCATGGTCAGGCCTTTCCCCCAATACTGTAAATGTGCACACCCACTTCTTATTTTTACTTTATTCAGACACCTTCATCACACTGATTTTTACAAATTAATGATTTTATTGAGTCCTTAGTGATTAAAAAAAAAGACCTTCACAAATTCCCAGTTGTGTAAGGTAAAATACCTTACCTGGGCTGATTGATGTAATGAACTCACTTGAATGCTTTTATTTCCAGGAGTGAGTGTGATGAAGTTCTAAGGCGAAGCATATAGCACATAACTTTCATTTCTCTAGCAGCATAATGACTGCTGGTAAGAATATGTCCATATTGCTTTGTCTCTGCCTCTTTGCCTGCCTGTCTGCATCTCTTGAAGTAATTTGTAGTGGGGAGTATAACAATCAAAGTTCACCAAATCAAGTATCAAGGTTCCCTCACCGTTCTCTCTAACAGCCCCTTTCCCTTACCCTCAGCCTGATTCCTCCACTGTTCTCAACCTTAGTGCTCCTGCCTGAACCTCTCCAGTCCCTTCTGGCTGCACAGATCCGCTCTCCCGGTTTTCCTGAAAGCATGTATAGGAGAATCTGGCCTTTCTCCTACTCCAAGTGCTACCAGCTGGACCTTAAAGTTAGAACTTCCCTAGCTCCAGTGGGTGCTGGGAAATAGTTTCCAAAACCAGAAAAGAAAAAAACAACGAAATGGAACCTCAAACTTTTTTAAGTTATATTTTTAATGACATACATGTATAACATTTGCTTCTGTGTCAGTCTATAAAGTAATGTTTTCACACACACACACACACACACACACACACACATACACACATGCTACCATATTTTCTTTTCTGGTGCCGCAGCTCTTTGTCATCCCTCCCCCTCTTCTGCTGTGTCACATGTGCTCCCTTCCCAGCTCCCTTCTTGGTGACACCATGGGAAAGAAGTTCTGACTGCAGCTGAAGGTCCTCCTCATGGGAAGTGCCCTTGTGTCTAGCCTTTGCACCTTTACCTATGCAGCACAATTCACTCCCTGAGCTTGCCATGCCAGACTGCCTCAGTCCAGGTACTTCCTGGCCAGTTTACCTCCAGGTTCCCGTAATGCGCTCACTCCAGCCCGGGGCAGCTAGAAACATTCCACTCCTGTCTGAAATCCATATCCCAGTTTCCTCTATTTCACTCCTATTTAACTTTAGAGGTTAAATTTCTCCTAAGAGTTTTCTCACTTGAAATGGTCAACAATCTATTCTTCAGTTTTAGCTTACATCTTTTATGTGTGGTACACGGGTGCTACAAGAACAAAAAATAAGGCTTTCCTTTGTTGGTAAACATTTTGATAGAAATCAAGAAAAGATGAGTTTCCAGAAAGAAACAGCCAACTCATTCAAAAGCACAGCCTTTAAAATAACACATGCTCATCATCATTTCATAATGTGTGGCCATTAACTTTACTGAGTGACTGGCAAATGCAGTAAGAAGGAAGATTTAGAAGTCATGTACACTCAGAGGGCAGCTAAGAGTAGCTTTGCTGTTTTCCACATCACTGCCACTGAGTTCATGATTAACCATTCAAGTTATTTATTATTAAGTAATCATGAAGGTATATGCTTTGCTTTGTTTCCAGGTAACTGGTAACAATAAGATTGGTACCACTGAATTCTAAAATAGCCTCTATTTTTTGCCATAAAAACTAAAACCAACTATATTTTTCATGATTGTGATGAAAATTAACAGAATTTTACACTAATAACTCAGAGCTCTAAGACTATTTATTTGCAGTTTAAGGCTCTGAAGAGAAAGAATTCACATATTTCACTCTTTTCTCTGACACTGAGGGAAGAATGCTGCCTAGATTACAATTGATTTGGAAATCTCACAAAGAGAAATACCAAAGCAATGGGATATTTTCACATATATTGAAGAAGCATTTGTCTAATGCAAAAAAATTCTATACAAACAGTTATGGCAATCTTTTATTAGTTTAAAATTAGTGGCATTTTTATATAGTTTTTTCCTTTTATAATAAGAACAAATTGGCATTTATTGTAACAACACACAATGAAATCTGAGAGTTGATTTTTTAATCCCTTTTAAAGTCAATAAAAATTATTTTCCTTGTTATTCAGTTAAATGTTCTATCAAAATTAATCCTTTGTAAGAAATGTAGAATAGTTAGCTATATATTAATATTGTGAGTCTTTAATCTCTAGCAATGTAGTAAATAATTTTTATAAATTGAACAATAATGTTTTAAAACCACAATTATCTTTATCAGTTAAGTTGTTCTACCATAAAGCTATGAATACACATGTCACTGACTAGATGATCATAATTTAAAAGATAAGACTAAGTTATATGCATTTATTTCACAATAAAATATCAAATTAATTATATATTACAATAGTCTTTATAGTTTCAAACTGCTCTCAGGTTGTGTTAAAAAAGAATATTTGATATAGTACATGACATTAATTATATAATGGTAAAGTATAGAAAAGGCAATTTTAAAAAGAAATCATTTTGTATGAAAACTGTCCTGTACAGTTTATACTGGTAAGTCCTATCAGGGCACAAATTCCAAGGGCTCTAAAAAGGAGAGAGAAAAGGGCAACCTACCCTGATTCTGTTGCCTACAGAATTATTGCCTTAATCAGGCATGGTAATGAACACCTATAGGACATGGCCTGGTTAGGAGGCTGAAAGGAGGGCCAAGGATTTCAGGCCATCACAGACAGGCGGCATAGTAAAACCTAGTCTCCAAAAATACATAAATAAAAAAGGAAGGAAGGTATTTTTATTTGACTATTTCTAAAGCAATGTACAATAAGAATAAACTATATAGACTATTCCACGGTTGAAGAGAAAAAATAAGGAAAGCCACTTAATACTCATTAAAGGACAATACCCCAAGAGGACATAACAATTCTAAACCTGTATGTACCAAATACAGGTGGACACAATTTCATAAAGGAAAACTACTACTAGATTGGAAACCACAGATGAATCCAAACATAATGAATGGTATTAGGTAACTCTACCATCCATTCTCACCATTAGACAGGCTATCTGGACAAAAATGCAACAGACATCATAAATCAATCGGACCTAACAGAAACCTAACTCTACTAAAGAATATACATGACTCTCAGCAGCACATGGAACTGTCTTTAAATTGACCATTTATTAGGACACAAAAAGTCTCAATAAATACAGAAAAGCTGAAACAACACCCTGAATTCTATCTGATCACACGGAATATAGCAGGCTATTGACAGGAAGAGAAAGCATAGAAAGTACACAAATTCATGGAGATTAAGCAACACACTACTGAACAACACAAGTGGGTCAAGGAAGAACTAGGGTAGGCAATTTTACAGTTTCTAGAGATGAATGAAAATGAACACCACAATCTATGGGGCATAATGAAGGCAGTCATGTGAGAGAATTTATAGCGCTAACTGCCTACATCAAAAATTTTGAGAGATTTCAAATTAATAAGTTAACAATGCAACTTAAGGCATTGGAAAAACAAGAATAAGTCAAATCCCAAAACAGTAGACAGGAAGAGAGAATGAAAATCTGGGAATAAATTAATAAAATAAAAATGAAAAAAATACAAAAAAAATCAATGAAAAATTGGCCCTTTGAAAAGATAAGACTGGCACTCTTTTAGCCAAATTAACCCAAAACAGAGAAAACCCAAAATAATAAAACTTAAGAAAAAATAGAAATAAAAAGGAGTCATTACAAGACATACCAATGAAATTCAGAGAATCATAACATGTTTAAAATTTTTCTCTTCTGATAAATTTGAAAATCTAAAAGAAACTGAAATTTTCTAAATTCAGTTTAGATGTGTAAAGCATACAAAAATCAAACAAGGATGAAATAAGTAACTTATCCATAGCCAACAGTGCAATTAAAGCAGTAATAAAAAGTCTCTCAGACATAAAACAAACCAACAAACAAACAAAAACACAGGACCAGATGGGGCTTCTGCAAAGTGCCACCAGAATGTCAAAGAACCAACACCAACACTACTCAAATTATTCCATAAAATATAAAAGGAAGGAAGGCTTCTGAACTGTTTTCATGAGGCCAGAATTCCTGTGTCACAGTGCAGATAAAGATACAGAAAGAAAGAGAGAGAGAGAGAGAGAGAGAGAGAGAGAGAGAGAGAGAGAGAGAAGAGAAGAGAAGAGAAGAGAAGAGAAGAGAAGAGAAGAGAAGAGAAGAGAAGAGAAGAGAAGAGAAGGAAGGAAGGAAGGAAGGAAGGAAGGAAGGAAGGAAGGAAGGAAG
>CABHPR010146994.1:0-27399 GCA_902168415.1 Peromyscus melanophrys
TTATTTATTTATTTATTTATCTATCTATCCATTCATTCGCTCGCTTACTCACTCACTCATTTATTTATTTATTTATCTATTTATTTATTTATTTATTTATTTATTTATTTGGTTTGGTTTTAGAGCTCAGGCTGGCCTCGAATATATCATGAGGCTGACTGAGACCAGTGTCGATCTGAGACTCAGAATGATCCTTCTGCTTCCACCTTCCAAATACAGATGTGCACCACCGTGTCCAGCTCTCCTGCTACAATTGTTTTAAAAAATAGTTTGTTATTCTTAACATGTGTGTGTTGGGGCGCGCGTGCGTGCTACCATTTGCGCGTGCGTGGAAGCCGGGCGATAACTTCATGGAGTCAGTCTTCCACTTTTACATGTGGTTGGGGGATGGTTGACATGAGGTCAAAGTCAGTTTCTCCGCAAACTCATTTAGGTACCTGTGGAGGCGTCGTCGGATCCCCTGGAACTGGGGTCACAAACTGCTGTGAGCTGCCATGTGGGTCTGGGGACTCGAACCTTGGTTCTCTGGAAGAGCAAGTGCTCTTAACCACTGAGCCATTTCCCCCCCTGCCCCCATCCCTCGCCCTCTTGCAACATTTCTTTAAACTTGCTCCTGAACGGATGTGCAACCTAAGGGCTTATCTACTCTTGGCCTTTCCTGGACCTCTTACATAACGGTCGCACTAGTGTAAGCAAGAGCACAACCATTAATGGAGGCTGGGTTGAGGCAGGAGGCCAGCAAGTGTAAGGCCAGTCAGAACAACTTAGGGAAACACTGTCACAAAATAGAAGTGTGTGTGTGTGTGTGTGTGTGTGTGTGTGTGTGTCTGTGTGTGTCTGTGTGTGTCTGTGTGTGTGTGGTGTTTGCCTAGTATTCTTGAAGCTGTAGCTTCGATTTCCGGTACCCAGACCCAAACCCACAAAAAGCATGCGATCCAGGGATGTCACCTCAGCTTTTCAGAACTGGAAACTTCTAAATTTTCTCCAAATCTATCTCCTGGTGACAGAAGGGGAGGGGCTCAGAATTTGACCCAGGATTTCTTATGATAGTATACCAAGACTTCATCTGGTCAGATTCAAACTCTTTTCAGGGCTAGGATGTAGCTCGGTGTTCAAATGTTGCTTGGCTACAGGTACTGTCTCGGGTTTGATGGACAGCCAGCACAACAATGGAGGACCGCCTCCCGTCAGGTGCCGATTATTTAAGATTATTTAAGGGTCTCCTCTTCCACCTACATACCTGTGGGAGCCCACAGAGTTCTCCTAGTGAGAGCTGAGCTCGCTTTACCAGCAGGACTGCATAAGAGGATGATTGGACCACGAGCCTAGGTACCAAGTGTTTGGCAGGGTCTACACTTGATTATATCTAGCAAGGGGGAGGTCTTTGCCTCGCCCCCTTGGTATTGTTATAAAAAGCCCTTTTGAATAAAGTTCTGGGCCATTGCGTATTAACCCAGGTCCCTCCAGAAGCTATCCTATGATTCTGTCTTTCTTCTTCTCTCTAGGCCTATCATTCTATCTACAAGTTCCTTATTCCTCTCTCCTCATAGGAACCCTGTAAAAGGTGGGGGCTGGTCACCCACACATGTCCCCTAATCAAAGAGCCTTTCAGTGTGGTTAGTGTGCTGGATAGTTTTATGTCAATTTGACGCAAGCTGAAGTCACCTGAGAGGAGAGAATCTTAATTAAGAAAATGCCAGGCCGGGCGGTGGTGGTGCATGCCTTTAATCCCAGCACTAGGGAGGCAGAGCCAGGTGGATCTCTGTGAGTTCGAGGCCAGCCTGGTCTACAGAGTGAGTTTCAGGAAAGGCACAAAGCTACACAGAGAAACCCTGTCTCGAAAAACCCAAAAAAAACCCCAAAAAACAGAAAAGAAAATGCCAGCCAGGCAGTGGTGGCTCATGTCTTTAATCCCAGCACTAAGGAGGCAGAGGCAGGTGGATCTCTGTGAGTTCAAGGCCAGCCTGGTCTAAACAAAATGAGTTCCAGGACAGCCAAGGCTACACAGAGAAATCCTGTCTCAAAAAATAAATAAATAAATAAATAAAATAAAAAGAGAGAGAGAAAATACCTCCATAATACCTAGCTGTAGGGCATTTTCTTAATTAGTTATTGATGTAGGCAGGTCCAGCCATCCCTAGGCTGGTGGCCCTGGGTTCTGTAGGAAAATAGGCTGAGCAAGCCATGAGGAGCGAGCCAGTAAGCAGCACCCCTCCATGGCCTCTGCATCAGCTCCTGTCTCCAGGTTCCTGCCCTGTCTGAGTTCCTGTCCTGACTTCCTTCAGTGATGGGCTATGATGTGGAAGTATAAGCCAAATAAACCCTTTCCTCCCCAACTTGCCTTTGGTCATGGTGTTTCGTCACAGCGATAGAAACCCTGACTAAGACATTACTCAAGGCCCTGTTCTCTCAAAGAAGTTTCCTTGTTCAAAATCGGTTGTAGGGTTGGTGTGTGGAGTGGTTGCCTGGTGTGTACAGGGCCCTGAGTTCATTGCCCAGCAAGAGAGAAAAAGAACTGTGCTATCTACCATACAGTTGTTTGGACTTAAGAGGAAGAGGCAGACATGAGTGTCATGGCTCATCCTTGTAATCTCCAGCCACTGGAGAGGCTGGGGTGGGAAGATTGCCAGGAGTTTGCCTGGGTTACACAGCTAGTTCCAGGCTGCTTGAGACTACACACAGGGAAATCATGTCTCTAAATAAAGAAATAAATAAGGAAGAGGCAGGCCAAGAGCCCTCAATAACTACGCTGTTCTCAGCCCTGGTGAAGCTTTTGGTGAATGCCAGCTGTGTTATCCTCGACCCCACCACTCCCAGCTAGATCCAAGATCTATGTGCTCTGGGCACTCAATTCATTCTTCACCACTAAGCAAGACCACGTCCTAAGCATCCGGGATATAAACAGTGCACAAAACTGCCGTATTGCTGACCAGCTCTGTCAAAGGCTTCCATGAATATATTCATCGCTGCCATGAATAAATTAATTGAAAGAAGGGAGGCTTTGTGAACACTCTGTTTACCCTGCATCCCATTATCTTTCTTCATTCTTGCCCCCCGACTTTTGTGGTTGCTTTAGTGTGTGTGTGTGTGTGTTTGTGTGTGCGCACACGCGTGTATGCACACGTTCACATGTATGTGTCCAGATCAGAAGACAACTTGGGTGGGTGGGTTGGGGAGTTAGTTCCCTCTGTCCACCATGTGGATCCTGGGGACCAAACTCAGGCTGTTAGGTTTGGTAGCAGGTACCTTTTTCTCATTCATTTGGTTTTTTTTGAGACAGGGTTTCTCTGTGTAGTCCTGGCTGTCCTGGAACTCACTCTGTAGACCAGGCTGGCCTTGAACTCAGAAAGATCCGCCTGGCTCTGCCTCCCGAGTGCTGGAATTAAAGGCGTGCGCCACCACTACCTGGCTCTTAATAATTTTTAAATTACATTTATTTATCTATTTGTGTGTGAGAGAGCCATCTCATTAGCCCCCTTTCTGCTTTTGAGACCTCAGACCTACAGCAATCCTACTGTCTCAGTTCTTGGCTCGAGGTAGTGTCACTGTTTCCAACGGTCGGTGTCTGGATAGGGTGCTTCCGGGTTCTTGGTGTCTTACTCAGAGGATTGAAAAAGAGGTACACACAGATTGGAAGATAGCAACTGGAGCCCAGTCCCAGTGGACACATCTACAAAACAACTCCGGAACCTAAGTCTGAGGGAACATTCCAGAAGAGGGGGTGGAAAGACTGTAAAAGTCAGAGGATCAGGCATTGTGTCTCCTAGTCATGTCAAAAGCTACACCCATAAAGTCTCACCAACATGACTGCCCAAACATGAGCTGAACAAAGAGAGCAACAATAGACAGACAGAAATGGATGGGGGAGAGACGGGACCTCAACAAGAAGAGAACAGCAATTGGTTACCTAATACCAAATGGTCAGTCCTGAAAACATACACACAAATAACATTCTACAGACTGAGCAGGTTATATTTAGGAATATGTATATACATATATGCAGGTAACAACCAACCGTTGATGAAAAACAAGAGGCCATGAATTTGAAAGGGAGCAAGGAGTGGTATGTGGGAGGAAAGGGAAGGGGGAGGTGATGTAATTATATAATTTCAAAAATAAAAGAAATAGTAATCATAATAGAGAGGAAGCTTTAGTCAAAGGCAAGGTGACGGCTCAGGTTGGAAATGCTGCCAGAGACATCGAGGGAGCTTTTTTGGGTGAAAGAAGTGAAAGGCTCCAGGTTATTGCCTGAGCCTTCTTTTATGGGATCTAAAGAAAAGAGGTGCTAGATGGTAAGGGGTGTCATTTAAGTGGTTTTCTATTTAATTGACAGTTAACATAAGCTTTACTCTGTTGCCCATGTCTCTTCCCGTGACGTGTCTGAGTTGAATCATATGCACACCCAGTTATTTGCAGGCGTAAGGTGGTAAATTAGAGTTTTTTCCTAAAGTCCACTGAGAGGACTGTGCATACCTTTCATATCCAAGTATGTTCTGAATATGTTTGGATAGAAACTGAGTTTCTACCACTTTTCCCTTTCTCCTGCGTACTCTGTTTTTCTCTAGATAGGATAGCTTCCGTTACATCGTTTGTGGTGGTGAACACTTTTAATGCCAGCACTCAGGTGGGAGAGGCAAGCGGATCTCTGAGTTCCAGGAAAGACTAAAAACAAACAAATGAAATTACAGTGTGTGTGTGTGTGTGTGTGTGCGTGCGCGCGCGCGCGCACCACACATGCATGTCGAGGTCAACGTCCAGGAGTTGGTTTTTCCTTCCACCAGGTCTCAGGGACCAAACTCAGGTCTTCTGGTTTGACAGCAAACCTCCTTACCAGTGAGCCGTCTCCTGCTCCCATTCCGCCATTCCTGTTTGTTTGCTTTGCTTTGTTTTTCAAGACAGGGTTTCTCGCTGGACAGTGGTGGCGCACGCCTTTGATCCCAGCACTCAGGAGCAGAGACAGGCGGATCTCTGTGAGCTCAAGGCCAGCCTGGTCTACAGAGTGAGTTCCAGGACAGGCTCCAAAGCTACAGAGAAACCCTGTCTTGGGGAAAACAAACAAACAAACAAACAAACAAACAAAAACAAAAAGAAAACAAAACAAAAAACAAGGTTTCTCTGTGTGGCCCTGGCTGTCCTGGAATTTGCTGTGTAGACCAGGCTGGCCTCAAACTCACAGAGATCCACCTGTCTCTGCCTCCTGAGTTCTGGGATTAAAGGCATGCATGGGACACCGCTGTCTGGCCCATAATTTTTTTTTTAACTTTAATTTTCTCAACATGTTAAAGTCCCAGTTTCTTTTGGATTCTTTTTGGCTGATTGGTGCTCTCTGTTGGACATGGCAGGAGTTTCCTGGAGGCCACCCCCGGGGAAAGTCAGGATACAATGTATTCATGGACAAGAGCTCTTGGAATCTTATAGTAAAGAAGGGAAGAAAAGAGGACAGAGGCCGTTCAACTGTAGGGTATTCTTCAGTTAATTCTGAGAAGACCTTTAAAATAAAGGCAGCATGCCTTACCGAGTTATGTGAGGAGCCTGACATTCCTGGCTTGACCAGTCCTTGGTGTGATGTTATCGCTATCCTGAGATTCTGGGAGACGTCCCTCTGGTTAGTTGCCTCCTGGTTATTTTATGGTGGAGGACAGGAGAGCTCACTGAGCCCTGGGGCAAGAAGACACAGGTATGTTGTTGTCTCTTCCAAGTGAAGGTGAACTGCGGCTTCTCTCTGCAGAACGGGGAGAGCGTGGCTTCCCGTCAGCTTTCTGTGTTATTTGGCTGAGGCAAGAATTAAATGGACATAAAATTGGAGAGTCAAAGGTGGTGTCTCATAACTGCAACGTGGGCCATCCTGGGCTACGTGGCAAATTCAAAGCTAGCTTGGAATAAAGTAAATAACAAAGAGCAGGAACTAGTAAAACACAGCTGACCTTGCAAGCCCACGTCTGTGGCCCCAGCATTTAAAGGGGAGAAGCAGGAAGATTGGTGCAAATTCAAGGCCAATCTGGTCTTTATAGTGAGCGCTAGGCTGGCCATTTTGTCAGGAGGAGGAGGAAGAAACTAATGAAATACAAAATAACTGTATAATACTGAAGATGGACAAAGCTGTTTGTTCTGATATCAAAGATTTTTAAAAAATCTTTTTTTTTTTTAAAATCCTGTAATCCTATCTATTTGGGAGGCTGAGGCAGGAGGACCACAAGTTCAAGGCCCGACCAGTCAATTTAGTGAGAATCTATCAAAGAGAAAGAAAGGATACAGCTCAATAGTAGAACTAATTGCTTAGTATGTGTGAGGCCCTAACATTAATCTCCAGTATCCCCAAAGAAGTCATATATGAGCGTTTAACACCAGCACTCGGGAGGCAGAGGCAGGCAGATCTCTGAGTTCAAAGCCAGCCTGGTCTACAGAGCGAGATCCAGGACAGCCAGGTCTACACAGAGAAACGATGTCTCGAAAAACCAAAAAAAAAAAAAAAAAAAAAAAAGAAAGAAAGAAAGAAGAAAAAGAAAGAAGAGGTTGTCACGTGTGCCTATGTGCATGGGGGTGGGGGATTTACTATCTTGCCCAGGCTACTCTGGAATTTATGGGTTCTACAGAATATCAGATTTCAGAAGTGTGGTGCCACACCTGATAAGAAGCAGGCTTTTGTGGGCCAATGAGATGACTGAACCAAGCCTCAAAACCTGCGTTCCAGCCCTGGACCCGCATGGTGGAAAGAGAACCGATTCCTGCAAGTTGCCCTCTGACCTCTAAGCGGTGTCCTAGGTGTATGCACACACAAATAAATGACTGAACAAATTTAGTACGTGTGTTTATTTACTTACTTACTTACTTATTTGAGGCAGGGTCTCACTTTGTAGGCTTGCTGGCATGGAACTCGATGTATAAACTAGGCTGGCCTAGAATTCTGTCTTTTTTCTCCTCAGTGCTGAAATTAAAAGCATGTGCCACCATACCTGACTAAAAACGTTTTTTTGTTTGTTTTTGTTTTTTCAGAGCTGAGGACTGAACCCAGGGCCTTGCGCTTGCTAGGCAAGCGCTCTACCACTGAGCTAAATCTCCAACCTCAAAATGTTTTTTAAAATGGAGATTTTGCCGGGCGGTGGTGGCGCACGCCTTTAATCCCAGCACTCGAGAGGCAGAGGCAGGTGGATCTCTGTGAGTTTGAGGCCAGCCTGGTCTACAAAGTGAGTTCCAGGACAGGCACCAAAACTACACAGAGAAACCCTGTCTCGAAAAACAAAAAAACAAAACAAAACAAAAGCTTTTATTGTTTTGTATTTGTTTGTTTGTTTCCAGGGTCTCATGTAGCCCAGGCTGTAGCAGAGGCTGGCCTTGAACTCAGGGTCTCATGTAGCCCAGGCTGTAGCAGAGGCTGGCCTTGAACGCCTGATTCTCCTGCTTCTGCTTCCTACCTGCTGCGACTACAGCCGAGCACCACCATGCCAGGCAACCAAACTCTTTTTTATTGAAATCAAATGTATTAATGTTTGAATACCATCTTTTGGAGGAAGAGAACTTGTAATACAAATTCAGGGCCGGAGAGACGGCTCAGCAGGAAAAGGTGCTTTCCACATAAGCCCGATGATTTGAGTTCAAGTCCCCAAACCCACTACAGAAGGAAAGAACATACTCCCAAAAGTTGTCCTCTGACCTCCACGCACATGACACACTGTAGCACAAGCAGGCTTACACTCACACCCATACTTCACACTTTGAGCTTTGGTTTTGAGCTTCTGGTCTTGCTGACATCAACGCATAAGCACTGGATTACAAGCATGTGTCACCATGCCTGGTTTTATTCCATGCCAGGGTCTAGCCTAGGGCTTTGTGTGTGCTAACCAGGTACTCTACCACCTGAGTTGCATCCCAACCCTCTATCTCTACTTTTTAATCACACATAATCACTTCAAGAAATCTTAAAGCTCAGGTATTGCAAAACAAAGAATGAACTTTGTGCACAACACAGGTACTTGACAAGAAATGAACATCTAGAACCATGGCTAGAATCTAAAATCCTCTTCTATATGTGAAGACACAAAACTCCTGTCCTAGCAGGGCGATGGTGGCACACACCTTTGATCCCAGCACTCGAGAGGCCAATCTCTGAGTTCAAGGCCAGCCTGGTCTGCAGAGCGAGTTCCAGGACAGCCAGGGCTACACAGAGAACCCCTGCCTGGAAAAACAAACAAAAGAAAAGAAAACAAAAACTCTGTCCTTCCCCTTGTCTTTCTTCTTCTGTATCACCCTAGAAACTGGGCCAGGCCTGTGTGTAGCTCCAGGAGGTATGCTAGCGAAGACCTTTCCTTAGGTGACAGTCCTCCCCACACTGTGACAAGAGACCTGAGAACACAGATTGATTGGGAAAGGCTCATTAGTCACAGTCGCAGAGGTTTTGGTCCATGGTCACCTGGTCTGTTGTTCCTGTGCCCACACATCGGGAGTCGGGAAAATGTGGGGGAGCAAAGCCTGTCACCTCACGCTGGAGAGAAGGCCACAACCTGGCAGAAGCTGGAGGCAGGACAGACCCTTCCAGGCCACTCTCCCTAAGAGATCTACTTTCTCGGATGGGGTCCACATCCTACTTTCTTTCATGTCCAAAGAAAGCCATTAATTTGAAATGGCTTTAATAGATTAATCAGTGGATTCATCTGTTAATGAAGTCAGAGCTCTTATGATCCAATCACTTCCTAAAACCTCATCAGCAACCAAGCCTGTGACACACGGGCCTTCAGGTGGCATTTCGGGTGGCATGCTTGTGTGGCTTGAATGAGAACAGCCCCCACTGGTTCATATATCTGAGTACTCGGCCCCCAGCTGGTGAAACGTTTGGGAAGGATTAGGAGCTGTAGCCTTGTTGGAGGAGGTGTGTTACTGGGGGCAGGTCTTGAGGTTTCAAAGCCTCCCACCATCTCTAGTCTTGTGTGTCTCTCTGACTCCTTGTTCAGGATGTGAGCTTTCAGCTGTCCCTTTTCCCGGCCATCGTGGACTCTAGTCCTCTGAAACTGTAAGTGAAACTAGACACTTTTCTTTTACAAGTCACCTTGGTCGTGGTGTTTTAGCACAGCAATAGAAAAGTGACTAAGACAGTTCCCCCCAAATAAAACAAAAGATGCAGAGTACTGTGGCACACACCTTTATAACCACAGCCTTCGCAGGCAGAGACCGGAGGCTCTCTGTTAGTTTGAGGCCAACCCAGTTCTCATGGCAAGTTCCAGGATGACATAGAAAGACCCTGTCTCAAAATAAACAAACAAATGGACATTTATGAAGGGAATATTGGACTATTTCCTATTTTTTTTTCCTTGAGACAGGGTCTCAAATAGCTCCGTCTGACCTTGAACTAGTTTGGAGGCTGAGGATGACTGTGAACTTCTTTCTGATCTCGTCTCTACATCCCTGGTTCTGGGGTTACTGGCATGCATTGCTACCCCAGTTTTTGTGGTACTGGGGATGGAACATTGGGCTTCCTGCATGCTAAAAAAGTCCTCTACCAACCAAGCTTCATCCCTTGGCTGAGTGTTTCATACTCCGGGCCCTAGAGTTTCTTCATGTTTCCCACAGCTGACTGGTATTTTGATTTTATAATTGCCGATGCCAAGAATGACACTTTGTATAATACATAGTACAAAATAGCCAAAGTATGTTTAGGACCATTTCAGAATGGTTGGAAATTCTATCCTGGTCTTAAGCTGAAATTCAGTCCATGATTGTTTATTTATTTTGGAGACAGGGTCTCACCCAGTAGCCTTAACTCTCAGTGATCCTCCTACCTCAGCATCCTTGGTGTTGGGATCATAGGTATGAGTCACCATGCAGTTTCCTTGTCCCCTTTCTATGTAACAACCCTTCAGATTCTTGAAGACATCTTTTGTTTCTCATTCGTTTTCTTACCTCCAGCTAAATGTTTGCAGGTCTTCTCATTGTTCTTCAGGCGACTTAGCTGACAATCCCTACTGTTACCCAGCCTCTTTGAGCTGTGCCTCGTCCAGTGTGTCGATGTGTGTAGCCCTAGAGTGAAAAACAGATTACAGGTGGGACTATCGTTTAGCTCATCCTGAACACTATGTCTGTTAATGGAGCCAAAGAGAAAATGACCCAGCAGTTCAAGTCCTGAGTATAGAGACAAGAGAAGTAAGTCCTCATCCAAACACCTGTGCATGGTTGTTTTGTTTTGTTTTGTTTTGGTAGTACTGAAGATCGAATTTGGGCTTTGTGTAGCTAGGCAAGCACTGTACCATCAAGCTACATCCTCAGCATGAATTATTCATAACAATAACAGTGAGATGGGAACAACACAAATGCCCATTAATGGATGAATTCATAAAATGTATTGAAAGAATGGATATTGCCCAACTATAAAGTGAATGGAAGAGCTGGTGAAGTGTCTCAGCTGGCAAGAGTCCTTGCCACTCAAGACCTGAGTTTGATTCCCAGAACCCATGGAGCCATGGTGTGAAGAAGAACCAACTCCTAAAAGTTCTGCTCTGATCTGCACACACACACACACACACACACACACACACACACACACACACACACGGGGGTGTGGGTGGGGGTGGAGAACAACAATAAATTAAATAGAAAGGAATACTGTTACATTCTATAACTTACATAAAACTTGTAAAAATCATGTAAGTTAGACATCGCAGCACAGGCTGGTAGCCCCAGCTTCTCGGGAGACTTAGGCAAGAAGGATCAAAATTCACGGCCTGCCTGGGCCACAGATCAAGTGCAAGGCCAGACTAGGCAACATGGTGGGAATCTGCCTCGAAAGAGGAGTCGAAGGTCATCCTCAGCTTCAGAGAGAATTTGAGGCCAGCCAGAAATACATGAGACCCTGTTTCCAAAGGGTTAGGGGTGGCGGAGGCTTTGGATCTCAGTAAAGTGGTTGCCATGTGAATCTGAAGACCCGAGTTGGATCCCCAACCCCTACATAAAAGCTGGGCATAGTAGCACAAGCTCATGACCCCCAGATCTGAGGAGGCAGAGACAGGAAGGTTCCTGGGGCTTGCTGACTAGTTAGTCCAGCTATATTGGTGAGCTCCAGGTTCAGTGAGAGACCCTGCGTAAAAAAATAAGGTAGTGGGACATAGAGGCAAGTGGATCTCTCTAAGTCTGAAGCCAACCTGGTCTACAAATGGAATTCCAGGCCAACCAGGGATATACACAATGTGACCCTGTCTCAAGTAAACAAATGAATATATAACTTGTGGGACTGGAGAGATGGCTCAGCAGGTAAGAGCATTGGGCTCTTCTTCTGGCTATTCTTCCAGAGGACCCAAGATCAATTCCCAGCACCCAGTGGCAGCTCAAAAACAAATGTCTGTAACTTGAGTTCCAGTGGGGATCCAGTGCCCACTTCTGACCTCCTCACACACCAAGCATGCAGGTGACGCACAGACTGACAGACATATAGGCAAAATACTCGTGCACATAAAATAAAACAAAATAGTGACTGGAGAAGACGTCTAACACTGATTTCACATCTTCACACATGCACACATATACCACACACAAACCCATCACACATGCACACATATACCACACACACACCATACTCACATGCACTCACACACCACCCACCACACACACACACACACACACAAAAGAATGAAAGATGGTAGTTATGGTAAGGACCCAGCTTGAGTAGGCTGCAACTGCTCTGTGTGTGGGGTAACCGCCCTGTTTACTCCCGAGTAAACCTGCTGCTGCCCATCCTCCCACCTTCCCAGCACGCTACAGATAAACAAAACCATTAAAGCAATATGTGGTGCGTCACACGAAAACTCTGGTGGTGTGAACAGCAGGAATGTACCGGCTTTTCTTCTCAGACGCAGCCACAGCAGGTCCAGCACTCCTGGCTCAAGGCGTCCTGTGCTCTGGGTGGCTGAGACTGCGGCATGAGCCTAGGCACCAAACTTGCCTGACGCCTTTGTGTGTTAGCTTGAGATAAAGAGGGTTGGACTGAAGCCATTTTTCTCCCGTGAGCCTCGTCCCTCTTCCCCCTGCCACCTGACACAATCCCGTCAGTGTTGGTGAGTCCTCAGTAACCGCACTCTGCCGTCCTGAATCTGTGTCTTCCTCTGTCTTCCCTCAACACCCTCTGCCTACGGGTCATTTCACCGTGGATGTCCCAAAACAGACACCTGAAAATACTGGACTTAAACAATTGTCATTGAAGGATAGCTGTGAGCCGTCAGAGAAAAGTTAGGTAACTTGTTTTCTTCTGTTATTTTGGTCTAGCTGTAGCCCAGAGTAGCCTTGAAATCACAAGGACCTTGTTTCAGCCTCTTCTTCTTCTTCTTCTTTTTTTTTTCTTTTTTGTTTTTGTTTTTGTTTTTTTTTTTCGAGACAGGGTTTCTCTGTGTAGCTTTGCGCCTTTCCTGGAACTCACTTGGTAGCCCAGGCTGGCCTCGAAATCACAGAGATCCGCCTGGCTCTGCCTCCCGAGTGCTGGGATTAAAGGCGTGTGCCACCACCACCTGGCTCTTCTTTTTTTTAATTTTTATTTTATTTATTTATTTGGTTGGTTGGTTGGTTTTGGTTTTTCGAGACAGGGTTTCACTGTGTAGCCCTGGCTGTCCTGAAATCCACCTGGCTCTGCCTCCTGAGTACTGGGATTAAAGGTGTGCACCACCATAGCCCGGCCTTTTTTTTTTTTTTTTTTTTTTTTTTTAAACTACCTTTCTAAACACTTAATCCCAGTACTAGGGAGGCAGAGGCAGGGAGATTTCTGTGAGTTTGAGGTCAGCCTGGTCTACAGAGTGAGTTCCAGGACAGCCAGGGCCATGTAGAAAGACCCTGTATCTACAAACAAACAAACAAACAAGATTACCTTTATCTCTTTGTATGTGTGTGTGGAGGGGGGCCAGTGGGTGAGTGGGTGTGGGAGTGTTTGTGCTACAGTATATGTGTGTGGAGGGGGCCAGTGGGTGAGTGGGTGTGGGAGTGTTTGTGCTACAGTATATGTGTGTGGAGGTCAGAGGACAACTTGCAAGAGCTGGCTTCTTCTTCCACTATGTGGAACCCGTGTATCAATCAAAATCAGGTCATCACGTTTTGGTGGCAAGTGCCGTTACCTACTAAGCCATCTTGCTGCCTCAAATATTTGGTTATTTATCATTTATATTTCTGTGTATGTGTCTGCCTGTCTGTGCAACACTTGTATGCCCAAAGAGGCTAGAAGAGGGTATTAGATCCCCTAGAACTGGAGTTAATGTATGTGCCATGTAGGTGCTGATAACCGAACCCAGGTCCTCTGCAAGAGCAGCGAGTACTCTGAACCTCTGAGCCATCTCTCCAACCTTGCTTCAGCTTCTTGTGTTCAGGTTCTGGGCATGTGCTACCAAAGCCCTGCCAGACTTTTGACATCAGTGTTTGATGTAAGAAGAAAACGGAGTTGACATATTTTAAATACTCAAGGAAGACTGTATGAGCCAAAGCAGAATTAACCTTCAACCATAATGAGCACAGACAAACCGTTATAGATGTGCAGGAGCTCTGAGAATAGTGTTCCCAGGAGCCCTTCCTATCCAAGAATTGCCGGGCGGTGGTTGCACACGCCTTTAATCCCAGGCAGAAGCAGGCAGATCTCTGAGTTTGAGGCTAGCCTGATCTATAGAGTGAGTTCCAGAACAGCCAGGGATACACAGAGAAACCCTGTCTCAAAACAAACAAACAATCGGAAAAAAAAATGGAATTCATGAAAAGATGGAAGGAGAGAACAGACTCCCAAAAATTGTTCTCTGACCTTCACAGTATGCCTCACTGTCTCACATACAACATGCAGGCACACACAATAATAAGAACTAATTTAAGGGGCTGGAGAGATGGCTCAGAGGTTAAGAGCACTGGCTTCTCTTTCAGAGGACCTGGGTTCAATTCCCAGCTCACACCTGTCTGTAACTCCAGTTCCAGGGGATCTAACACCTTCACACCAATGCACATAAAATAAAGTTAAATAAATTATATAAAAAGAACTAATTTAAAATAATTAAACCTCTGAGATATATTTATCTACTTTATTATTGATTTTGAGTGTGTGTGTGTGTGTGTGTGTGTGTGTGCGCGCGCGCGCGTCTGCATGGATTAATGTGCGCCACTTGCGTAGGAGCTTAAGGAGGCCGGAAGAGGTTGTGGGATTCCCTGGAACTGGATGGAGTTACAGATGTTGGCCTGATGTTGGTGCTGGGAACCGAACTCCGGCTAAGGAGTGCATTTAACCTCGGAGCCATCTTTCCATTGCTCGGATTACAAGTGTGTGTCACTGTGCTGGCGTGTTTACATGGATTCTGGGGCTTGAACTCAGATGCTCAGGTCGCCAGGCAAGCACTTTACCAACTGAGCCATTGCCCGAGCCAATGTATTACTTTTCAACAAAGATGTAAAGATATTTCAATAGAGGAATAACAGGGTTTTTGTCACTGTTTTGTTTTGTCTCAGTGTGAAGCAATGTTATAGGGTTTATTGGGGGAGGGGGTTGTGTGTATGTTGTTATTTTGGTTTTTGAGATTTGGTTTCTCTGTGTGGCCCTGGCTGTCCTGGAACTCGTTATGTAGACCAGGCTGGACTTGAACTCACAGAATCTGCCTGCCTTTGCCTTCCACATGTTGGGATCAAAGGTGTGTGCCACCATGCCCAGCTGTGTGAGTGTTCTGTTTTGTTTTAAAGGTGTAGTGTAGCCAAGACTGGCTTTGAATTAGCGTGAGGAGAGAATACCCTTGAATTTCTGATCCTTCTGTCTCTACCTTCTGAGAGCTGAGATGGCCGTGTCCGGTTTTACACAGTGTGACTGAACTTTGTGCAAGCGAGGCAAGCACTCTACGAACTGAGCTGTATCCCTAGCTCCAAATGTGAAGTTTATTAAGGAAAGATTTTAATATGGATTAAACACAGAAGTAGAAAGTGGGGCTGGAGAAATGGCTCAGTGGTTGAGAGCATTGGCTGTTCCTTCAGAGGACCTGAGTTCAATTCCCAGCAAACACATGGCAGCTCACAATTGTCTGTAACTCCAGTCCCAGAGGATATGACACCCTCACACAGACATACATGCAAGCAAAACACCGACGCACATGGGGAAAAAAAAAAAAGTAAAAAGTGAAGACATGAAGATCAGAAGTTCAAGGCCATCCTGAGCTACATATTGAGTTCAAAACCAGCAGAGGCTACACCAGACACTTTAAAAAATAAAAATAGCCAGACAGTGGTATCGCACGCCTTTAATCCCAGCACTCGGGAGGCAGAGCCAGGCGGATCTCTGTGAGTTCGAGGCCAGCCTGGGCTACAGAGTGAGTTCCAGGACAGCCAGGGCTACACAGAGAAACCCTGTCTCAAAAAAACAAACAAACAAACAAATAAACTAACAAACAAACAAACAAATAAAAATAGGCTCAGCAAGACGGCACAGTAGGTAAGGTCCTTGCCACGAAGCCTGGCAACCCGAGTTCAGGAACCCACGTGGTGGAAGGAGAGAACTAACTCCTGCACCGTCATCTGACCTCCCTGCATGTGTATGACACACACAGAATAAACAATCAGGGGCTGGAAAGGCGGCTGGGCTTGCTGCTTCCACCATGTGAGTCCAGGGATGGTACTCAGGTAGTCTTGGGGACAGGTACCCTTTATATCGGCAGGGTCGATATTTTGTAACCGGAGTTGGCCTGGAGCTCCTTATGTAGCTCAGACTGACCTCAAACTCTCAGTAATCCTCCTGTCTCAGCATTCCAAGTATTGGGATTATAGGTATTCAGCAAAAAAAAATGTTGGCCTATGTGTATACCCATGAAACCCCCACCGTATTCAAGATGAACATGTAGGTCTCCCCAGAATTGGCTCTTATAATACCCCATGCTCAATAATAATAATAATAATAATAATAATAATAATAATAATACCCCGTGCTGTCACTCCGTTCCTAGACACCACAGTCTAGCTTTCTGTCATTATCGAGTACTTTGCATTTTCCAGAGTAAATGGAATCCTACAGGGTATATTTTTTTCCCCAGAATCACAGAGTGCATGTTGCATATATTAAACACTGGCTCCCTTAATTGCTCAGTAAGATCCCATTGTATGGTTGCATCTAAGTTTGTTTGGCATGCTGAGGAACATGTGAGTCATCTCACAGTCCCCACTCCCCTGTACACTTTGAATATTTCTCTCTCTTTCTCTCTCATACTAGGCTTACAGGTGTTCAGCACCAATCCCTGCACTATAGATTATACTCAATAAAGCTGTTAAAATATTAATCTTCTGGGGAGGCGGGTAGTGGAATGCTAAGGGTTAAGCCCAGGACCTCACATGCTGAGCACGTGCTTTACCATTGAGGGAATCTCAAAACCCTAAATTGGCTGGGGTTTGTTTTGTTTTTGTCTATAAGGGTGCTGAGGATCAAACCCAGGGCCTCCTGCATAATAAGCATGTGATCTGCCATTGAGCTATGTTCCAACCTTAAGTGTTGGTTTTGTTTGCTTTGAGACCGGGTCTCCTGTAGCACAAGCTGGTCTTGAACATACTGTGTATCCAAGGATGGAGAATGACTGAACTCCTGATCCTATTTCCTCCTCCCCACCCACCACCCTGAGGGCTGGATGTTAGTGCTAGCAAAACCAGGAGGCACATCTTTAAAAATCAACTTCAGAGTTGGACTTGGTGTTGCATACCTAGAATTCCATACTTGGATGGTAGAGGCAGGAGGGTCAGGAGTTCAAGGTCATTCTCAGGTACATAGAGAGTTAGAGCCAGCCTGGGATATTTGTGATGCTATCTCAAAACAAAACAAAACAAAACAAAACAAAAAATTGGGTGTATCGGCGGTATACACCTTTAATCCCAGCTCTTGGAAGGCATTGAGAAAAGGCAGAAGGATCTTGAGTGCCAGACCAGCCTGGTCTATATAGCAATTTCCAGGCCAGCCAGAGACATACAGTGAGACTCTATATCAAAAAGAAGAGGAAGACATAGGGGTGGGGAGGAGAAAGAATAGAATCAAAATATATTGTATGAAAAGAGTTTATTTTTTTTGGTTTTTCGAGACAGGGTTTCTCTGTGTAGCTTTGCGCCTTTCCTGGAACTCGCTTTGGAGACCAGGCTGGCCTCGAACTCATGGAGATCTGCCTGCCTCTGCCTCCTGAGTGCTAGGATTAAAGGTGTGCATGCTATTATTTTTATTGTACTACAGCTCCTTCTGAAATGCTAGATGAGTACTTACCAAACTTTATTTATGTACCACCTTTTGTATTGCTCTATGGCCCAGAATGCTTCAAATCCTAGGCATGGTGGTGCACCCCTGTAATCCCAGCATTTGTGAGATAAGGGCAGGATGATTGCCAATTGGAGGCCACCCTAGGCTATACAGCAAGTTCAAAGCCAGTGAGCTACACTGTAAGACTGGATTGTAAAACCAAAGGGTTGGAGATGTAATTTAGTGATAGGGCACTTGCCTAGTATGTACAAGGCTTTGTCCAAAGCACTATTAAAAAAAAACCAGCAAAAATAACCTCTTCAATGAATCACTGCCACTTTTTATTATCGTTGTTTTAAGACAAAGTCTTGTGTAGCCCAGATTGGCCTCAGCCTATGAGGCTGAGATGGCTTGAACTCCTGATCCTCCTGCTTCCATTTACCAAGTGTTGGGGTTGCAGGTCTGTGGGGTTACAGAGACCTGTTTTGAGATAGGGTCTCTTCATGTGGCCCTTGCTGACCTAGAATCATCAATCCTCCTGCCTCGGCTTCCCAATGTGGCGGACCTTCAGGGATGAGCAGGGTCTCACTGTGTAACTCTTAGCCTGGAACTCACTATATCGACTAGGCTGGTTTCTTTTTTTTTTTTTTTTTTTTTTTGAGCTGAGGACCGAACCGCTCTACCACTGAGCTAAATCCCAACCCCAAGGCTGGTTTCTAACTTGTAGCAATCATCACATCTTTTCGTCCAAAGTGCCGGGATCACAGGAGTGCACCACCGCATCTGGCTTACATACTTTATTTCTATGTATTTTCTTGTATTTTGCAGCAGAAATAGTAAGCCTGATCCTCGTGCTTGGTCCAAATCCCTTTTAGGATGTTATATATTAAGTAAATATGCACTACATTACTGCTATAGGCTTGAAAATCACAACAAAGCAAACAAGGCCCCAAAGATAAAGGATCATAAACCTGAACTATTCCACCAGCTCAGTTCAATTCTGCCACTGCCGGCCTCGCTCTCTGTGACTTACCAGCTTGGTAGGCATGCTCCTGCCTCAGATATGTTGTCTATCACTTCCAATGCTGGAAAGGTCTTTTCTCATTCATCCAAATGGCTTGTTTGCCTTTACCACTCCCCCGCCCCCTTTTGGGGGAGTGGTGGTGGTTTTTGAGACAGGGTCTCAAACTTTGCTTAGAACTCCCTATGTACCTCAGGATGATCTTTTTTGTTTTGGTTTTTGTTTTGTTTTTTTGAGACAGGGTTTCTCTGTATAGCCCTGGCCATCCTAAAACTCATTCTGTAGACCAGGCTGGCCTCAAACTCACAGAGATCCGCCTGGCTCTGCCTCCCTAGTGCTGAGATTAAAGGTGCGTGCCAACAACGCCCGGCCTCAGGATGATCTTGAACTCCAGATTATAAGTTTCCACTTCTTGAATTCTGGGATTACAGGTGTGCACCACTATTTCTAACTTTCCTTTGTATTTTTTAGGTTTATGATTAAACATCATCAGCAGTACACAGAAAAATAAAAAAAAAACAAAAACAAAAACAAAAAAACCCAAAATCATCAGTAGTTAGTTCTATCAAGAAGCCACCATGAGCTGGGTGGTGGTGGTGGTGCACGATTTTAATCCCAGCACTCAGGAGGCAGAACCAGGCGGATCTCTGTGAGTTTGAGGCCCACCTGAGCACAGAGTGAGATCCAGGACAGGCACCAAAACTACACAGAGAAACCCTGTCTCGAAAAACAACAACAACAAAAGCCACCACGGCTGTGGAGATGGCCCAGTGGTTAGGGCACTGGTTGCTCCTTTATAGGACCTGGGTTCAATTTCCCATGTACCTACATGGTGGCTAACAACCATCAGTCATTCCATTTCCAAGAGATCCAAGGCCCTCTTCTGACCTCCACAATCACCAGGCATGCACATGGTGTATATACACACATGCAAGCAAAACACTCATACACATAAATATATATAAATATTTATATATAAATATAAATATATAAATATATATATATATATAGAAGCAGTGGCTACCCTGGGAATGGGCCTGGTGACACACACCTTTGATCCCAGCACTGGGAAGGCAGAAGGAAGAGGAGGAGGAGGAGGATCTCTGAATTCCAGGCCAGACTGGTCTACAGGGTGAATAAAACCTAGTCACAAAGAACAAACCTGACAGGGGGAGGTGGGGTGAGATGCTACCCTGATGGAGCTGTTAGATGTGGTTCAGTTGGTAGAGTGCATGCTTGGCGAGCATGAGGCCCCGGGTTCCATCCCCAGCACCACATACTCAGTTGTTGTGACATGTGCCTGCAATCTCAGCACTGAAGGAGGATCAGAAATTCAAGGTCATCCTAGTGAGTGAGGCCAGCCTAGGCTACGAGAGACCATGTATGCTTCACAAAGGGGCTGGATAGATGGCTCATCCGTTAAGAGCAGGTACTGCTATCCAGAGGACCTGAGTTTGGTTTCCAGCACAATTCCAGGGGACCTGGTATCCACTTCGGCCCTCTTTAGTGACCTCCACACACATGGCACACATACACTCATTCATGAACATGAATAAAAATAAAATCTTTTTTGTTGTTGTTGTTTTTGCTTTTTTCCAGACATGATTTCTCTGTGAAGCCTTGGCTGTCCCGGAACTCACTCTGTAGACCAGGCTGGCCTCAAACTCACAGAGATTCATCTGTCTTTGCCTTCTAAGTACTGGGATTAAAGGTGTGTACCACCACACCTGGATCTTTTAGATTCTTAACCAGATGGCTTTATGTAACAAAGGACTTGGACTCTAAAGAAAGTCTCAAGTATATAGGAAATGAATATTTATTGAACATGGCTGGAGAGCTAGCTCAGCTGTTCTTCCAGAGTTCCCAGGTTCCATGTCTAGTAACCACACTGAGTCTCAAAAACCGTCTGTAAATCCAGGGGATCTGGTGCCCTCTTCTGGCCTCCATGGGCACTGCACGTGTGTGGTGCACAGACTTAACGGGCAGGCAAAACACCCATACACATAAAATTTAAAAAGTTATTGAACAAATACATTTTTTTGAGCTGAGGATCAAACCCAGGGCCTTGCGCTTGCTAGGCAAGTGCTATGCCACTGAGCTAAATCCCCAACCTGAACAAATACATTTATACTCTAGTTCCAGTTCATTCACCTATGTTGAGTCTACTTTGGTAAGACTCATTAGCTTAACTCATTTGCAATGGCTAAGGAAACTCCATTTTACACCAGGCATCCATCTTGGTACCCATTAGCTGTTTTGTCTGATTCCAGTCCCTGGAAGATAAGCTCCCGGTAACCCTGACTCAGTGACCCCCACCCAGAAATGTACAGCCGTGACTATATAACTTGTTATGATTAATGGCTTTCGTGGCTTCTGTAACTTGCTTATGCAGATTCTCATAAATTGTTTTGAGTTGCTTTAACTACTTGACAGACATATTGAAGGTCTCCTTGAGGTTTTCCTCTTTAAAAACTCTTTCCCACACCCCTTCTTCATAACATGTCTGAGATGGGGCTTCAAGGCTATCTTCCTGCTAGCAGCTAATGAATAAATCTTTAAATTATAATTTCATTGAGTCTGTGGTCTTTTCTCAGGGGTCACAAACTCCATAATACATTAAATGGATACATATCCATATCACTGATAGTAACTGCAAGAATAGACTTTGGGAGGCAGCAAGATAAGGGTGCACGCCATCAGGCCTGATGACCACACACACACAATAAATAAATATAATAGAAAAATTTAAAGGCGAGGGGCAGAGATGACTCAGACTTCTTGTCCTTGCAAGGAGTTCAGCTCCCAGCACCCACATAGTGGTCCACAGCTATCCGTAACTCCAGTTCCAGATCTGACTCCCTCTGATCTCTAAGATTAATGGGCACACATGTGGTGCACAAAAACACATGCAGACCCACAGAACCAGGGAGGCTATATAGCAGGGGGGATCCTAGGATGACTGTGGCTTAGAATGTTTGGTTTTACTCAATTACTGGGCAAGCCTCAGTGAAACATTTCACAATTAGGATAAGAATTTATACTGTATCAAGCTGATAATAGAAAAATGAGCCGGGCGTTGGTGGCACACGCCTTTAATCCCAGCACGCAGGAGGCAGAGGTAGGCGGATCTCTATGAGTTTGAGGCCAGCCTGGGCTACCAAGTGAGCTCCAGGAAAGGCGCAAAGCTACACAGAGAAACCCTGTCTCGAAAAACCAAAACAAAACAAAAAACAAACACCATGCAGGCAAAACACCCATACACAGAAAACTAAAAAATGTATGTTAAAAATAGTTGTGGAGGTAAGCTGTAGTGGATACATGCTCTCATTCTAATCTGAACCGACCCTCACAGGCATGGGTCTTGAATGCTTGGTCACATGTGTGGCACTATTTTAGAGGCCTTTAAGAGTTGGGAACTTTATGAAGTAGCTTAATTAGCAGAAGTAGGTCACTAGTGGAGGTTACAACCACTATTGGTTCCAACCAGTTAAAGTTTTTTGTTGTTTTTTTAACTATTGTGAGAGGGTCTCATGTATTTCAGGCTGGTCTTGAACTCATGTAGCTGGTGACCTTGAAATCTCGACCTTTCTGTACCTATCTCCCAAGTGTTGGAATTAGAGGTGTACATCACACCTGGATTGTGCTATGCTGGGATAGGACCCAGGCCTTCCTGCACAGTAGGTATACTGGTTAGTTTTATGTTAACTTGACACAAGCTAGAGTCATTTGGGAAGAGGGAACCTCAATAGAGAAAATGCCCCCACCAGATTGGCCTGTGGTGCATTTTTTAAAAATTGACGGTTGATCTAGGGAGACCCCTGAACTGATGGTCCTGGAGGCTATAAGCAAAGGGGCTGAGCAAGCCTTGGGGAGCACACCAGTGAAACAGTACTCCTCCATAGCTTCTGCTTCCTGCCTCCAGGTGTCTGCCCTGCTGAAGGTCCTGCCTGACTTCCCTTAGTGATGGTAATAACCTGGAAGTAAAGGATGAAATAAACCCTTTCCTTCTCAAGATGCTGCTGGCATGGTGTTTTGTCACAGCAAAAGGACCCTAAGACACTGGGTCAGCTCTACTACCTGAGGTATAGCCCCAACCCTCCAGCTAGCTTAAAAACAAAAGCAACAGGTTTTGGTGGACCTGGTCTTAATTAACTCCTGATTCTCCTGCTTCCACCTCCAGAGTGCTAGGATTACAGGTGTGTGTGACCATGCCCAGCCCCTGCCCAGCCCCTGCTTCCTGACCATGATGGGACTACACTTTCTGCAACCACGGATCCAAATAAGCCCTTCCTCCTTAAATGGTTTCTGTCAGGCAATTTGGTCAGGGTGGAGAAAATTAACTAATACAGCATGCAAAAGGTCCTAAATTCAATCCCCAGCACTACATAAATGTTCACATTAAAAAGGCAGAACGGGCTGGAGAGACGTCTCAGAGGTTAAGAGCACTGACTGCTCTTCCAGAGGTTCTGAGTTCAATTCACAGCAACCACATGGTGGCTCACAACCATCTGTAATGGGATCTGGTGCCCTCTTCTGGTGTGCAGACACACATACAAACAGAACACTGTATACATAATAAATAAATCTTAAAAAAAAAAAAAAAAAAAAAAAAAAGGCAGGACAGCCAGGGCTGCACACAGTAACCCTATCTCAAAAAACAGAAACAAGCCAGGCAGTAGTGGTGTGTGCATCTTTAATCCCAGCACTGGGGAGGCAGAGGCAGGCGGATCTCTGTGAGTTCATGGCCAGCCTGGTCTACAAAGCAAGATCCAGAACAGCCAGGATTGTCTTGAAAAACCAAACCAAGCCATGAGTGGTGGCGCACGCCTTTAATCCCAGCACTCGGGAGGCAGAGGCAGGCGGATCTGTGAGTTCGAGACCAGCCTGGTCTTCAAAACGAGTTCCAGGACAGTCAGGGCTACACAGAGAAAAACAAACCAAACCAAAAAGTTAGGGCTGGAGAGGTGGCTCAGCAGTTGAGAACACTGACTGCTCCTTCAGAGGACCGGGTTTGGTTCCCAGCAACTACACATGTGACAGCTCACCACCCTCTGTAACTCCAGTTCCAAGGTTCCAACACCCTCTTCTGGCCTGTTTTAATAAAAACAACTTAATTTTAAAACAAGCTAAAAGTACATATTAAAGACTGATTAGCCGGGCAGTGGTGGCGCACGCCTTTAATCCCAGCACTTGGGAGGCAGAGGCAGGCAGATCTCTGTGAGTTCGAGGCCAGCCTGGTCTACAGAGCGAGTTCCAGGACAGCCAGAGCTACACAGAGAAAAACAAACCAAACCAAAAATATTTAAAAAGCCTGGTGGTGGTGGCACACACTTTTAATCCTGCACCTGGGAGGCAGAAGCAGGGGCATCTCTGTAAGTTTGAGGCCAGCCTCGTCTACAGAGTTCCAGGACTATGAGGGCTACACAGTAAAATCCTGTCTTGAAAAACCAAAGGAAAAAAAATTACATAGTGATAGGTAATGAGGACTATCTTCCTTATCCACACTAGTTCTGGGATATACAAAAGAGGAAATCCAAGCATTAGAGTGTGTGCAAAGGCAGTCCAGGACCTCCATTGTCAACTTTCCATTAATAATGTCCACCTCACAGCTGAACACCAACCTACAGTTGGTAGAGCCAAAGGCCCCATCTGCCTTGGACACTTTTGAGTGTGGACACCTCAGAGACATTTAGGTAGATTCCAGGCTGCAGCAAGCTCTTCCACTAACAATGTCCATTACAACCTCAACATACAAAACCTAGTGGAAAGGTTAACATTGTACCATTTTCACTACCAACTAGTCAGTCCTCAACAGGTTAAGCAGTGGGCTGATTTTCTTGATCTGAAGGGGGGGCTGGAGACTGCTTACAAATGACCCTGGTTCAACTCCCAGCACCCACATAAGCTATCACACAGCCTCTGAAGGAACCAGCACCCACATCCACACAAAGATGAATTAATTGTAGGCCACTTCTACAGCATATGACTTTCCTTTTTGAAGTAGGTGATGGATGCCTGTATCCTAGGTGACCTTCCCAGAGGTGGCAATTGATGTCTTGGTTGTATTGCTAGTCAAGGATTAACTTGACTGGCTTTGGCTGAATGGGATAGGGTAATCCAGAGCCCGATCGGGTCAGTCTTGCTCTGCAGCCCAGGCTGACCTTAAAAAACTCCCAAATGCTCAGATAACAAGTGTGAGTTTTAGACTATCAAGGCGAAAGATAAGTAAAAATAAAATCACCAAACCATCTTTTTAACCAGTTATAGCTATGAGTTGCCATGTATGTGCCAGGAACCCAAACCAGGTCCTCTGAAAGAGCAGCCAGTGTTTTCTCCAAGACAGGGTTTTTCTGTGTAGTCCTGGCTGTCGTGGAACTAGCTCTGTAGACCAGGCTGGTCTTCCTTGAACTCAAAGATCCACCTGCCTCCACCTCCTCAAAGGTGCGGAGTTTGTATGTTTTAACTACACTTAAGTAAATCCATCACTGGTGTGACTGGTAATCTTGCAGGTCAAAGAAAGGTACTGGAAGCCTTGGAAATAGGCTTAGGGATAGATGGGTACTAGAACTGAACCCAAGCAACAAGCACTCTTTAACACCATCTCTCCAGCTCCACTAATCCCGCCCCCCAGACAGGGTTTCTCTGTAGAAGTCCTGGAACTAGCTTTGTAGACCATATTGTCCTGAGATCTGCCTGCCTCTATCACCTCAAGTTTTGGGATTAAAGGTGTGCGCCACCACTAATTAATGGTAAGCCCTTAATCATAGGATACCTACAGAAAAACAAACCACTCTGCACTGAGTTAATTTGGGCCAGAATGAGGATAAAGGCACTTGTTCCCACGCCTGATGATGGATCCCACACTCACAGTGCAAAGAGCTGACCCCTGCCAGTCAGTTGTCCTCCACACCACCTCATGGGCTGAGCTAATGCCATCAGTGAGAAAGAGGTAAAGATCTTGGAAGGTGCAGGAACTCACAACTAAAACTAGCACCAAACCCACCAAGGACAGCCTAGACTAGCTAGGAGACCTTACCTCAAACCCATAAATCTAGGGGGCAGCAAACCGACCAAGGATAGCCTAGGCTAGCTATGAGACCTTACTTACCTTAAACCCATAAACCTAGGGAGCAGCCATGTCACAAACACAGACAAAATCCAACCTAGAATTCTCAGCTTGATTTTCTATCAGCTGTCAACAGCTTTGCCTTCAATGTGATGAAAGGTTTTGCAAACAGGATCACCTCCAGGTCCTCGACACTGTCTTTCCTTGGGACTGTATTTACAAATCATTCTTTAGCCCAAGGTACCAACTGGCTTAGCTTTCAGGAAAACTTAACTGGCCAACTTAGCTGGGTATGGTTGACATCTTTATTAATCAGAGGCAGAGGGGCCTAAGTTCAAAGCCAGCAAACGATCTGACTATGTCTCAAAACAAAGACTGGCTCAAAATTTGGCATTCTATGACCAAATTATAGTCTGCAGGGCTGGAAGCCAGTGAGTACCCTCCCTACAATAGGAATATGATAATCTTGGCTGACTCAGTTTATCCTCCAGAACCCATGTAAGAAGGTTGAGTTTGCCAGGCGGTGGTGACACACGCCTTTAATCCCAGCACTCGGGAGGCAGAGCCAGGCGGATCTCTGTGAGTTTGAGGCCAGCCTGGTCTACAGAGTGAGATTCAGGAAAGGCGCAAAGCTACACAGAGAAACCCTGTCTTGAAAAAAGTTGAGCTTGTTTCATGCATAAACAGGACCCTGCTGGCCAGCCTGCAGAGACTACCTCAAAAAAAAAAAAAAAAAAAAAAAGGCACACAGAGCCTAAAACACCACCAGGTTTGTTCTGCCTTACGGTCTCCAGAAGCACACACAGAAAATGAAATAACACACAATTCACACCTGGCACAGACACATTCAAAAAGTTAAGTCCCATTTTATTTTTCCAAGGTGTTTTTTCTTCTGTCTTTATGAAGCCATCTCTTTACATGGGCTTTGGTGGAGGTCGTGGTGCAGCACCCTGAAAAAGAGATGAACTAAATTAAAAGAAGGTATTAAGCCTGATGAGGTAGTCTACTTAATTCCAGCATCCCAGAGACAGAAGAATCCTAGGTTAGCAAAGGCCATAGTGAAACCGTGTGAAAAATAAAAACCTATACCCGCCCACCACGAACAGCAGAGCACTCACCAGCAGCAAGCTGAAGACCTAGATGTGGTCCCCAGCATCACAAAACCCAAAGAACCCAACCATGAACCTCCCATCACCACTAACCATGGTTTCAGGATATAACACCATACTCTTCCATTGGAAACAGCCTACCAACTCTTGAAAAAGCAAACATTTTAAATGCAGGTTACACCTATCACAGCACACTAAAGCCTGAAGTGGATACTTTTCTGGTTAAGACCCCATGTCTCAAGGAAAAACAAGCAAGATTTACTTACAGCAGGTCTAAATCGTGGTGGGGGTGTCCGGTCCTTGCGGGCTTCACGGGATCGATTCCTGACTACCTTGCTGTGAATCGCACAGCTCACACAGTAATGCAGCTTGACATAGAGCTTGGGAAGCACATAGGCTGACCAACAGAGAAGCAGTTCAGACAGATGTCCATTTCTCACTATTCCCTCCTATTCTATTGGTCAACATTATTTGAACCAACTCTAGATAAAGGCACCTCCACAAAACCTTCCCTACCCAAAGCAACCATTCAGCAGCCTGAGACTGAACGAATACCCCCTGCAAACCAACCCCACCTTGCCACCATGGAAACACATATCACAGCCTACATATACTGAGATAAAAAGTCCATCTCTTGGATGAGATGTTGCCATTCAAAAGGCTGAGGAATACTTGAAACCAGAGTGGGTCACACAGTGAGAATAGCTCAAGCTGGGGAGGAGAAAGAGCTCAACTCTGCTTGCAAGTATAACGCCTACCGTTCTCATTAAAAACAAAAACCAAACAAAAAACAAAAAAACAGAAACAAACCACCGGCCAGGTGTTGTGGCACATGCTTTTAATCCCAGCACTAGGGAGGCAGAGGCTGGCGGACTTCTGCTGTGAATTCGAGGCCAGCCTGGTCTATCTTAACATGTTTTAGAAGTAGTTTAGTGAACTACGTTTATCAGATGTCCATCCCTTACAGCTTCCTCGGACTCCCCACTCCCAAACAGGGATGGGATGCAGGCAGGGTTTGCCT